>WNWK01004609.1:0-136455 GCA_009830355.1 Cherax destructor | reverse complement strand
GGTATGAAAAATGAAGAACTCAAAGGAACACTATATACAAAACGCAAGAGGAGTCACCACATAGAAGCAGAAAAGGAACACGTAAAGGACTTGGGAATAATTATGTCTGCTGATCTGTCGTTTAAAGACCATAACAAGACAAAGATCACAACAGCCAGGAAGATGACGGGTGGGTATTGAGAACTTTCAAAACAAGGAAATAATGCCGATGGTGACACTATTCAAATCGCTAGTGCTCCCTCATTAGAATACTGCTCAGTGCTGACGGCCCGTTCAGGGCAGGAGAAATAGCAGAGCTGGAACAAATCCAGAGGCGTTTACGGCTCACATTGAGCCATTGAAACATCTAAATTATGGGAACGCCTTCAAGTCTTGAACATGTACTCATTGGAGCGGGGGGAGAGAGATACATGATAATATATACATGGAAAGTACTTGAGGGCCTGGTCCCAAATCTGCACACTGCCATAACAACATACTGGAGTGAAAATATGGGAGAAAGTGTAAAATAAACCAAGTGAGGAGCAGAGGGTGCGGTGGGGACATCAGGGCACTGTATTAACATCCGGGGTCCCAGACTATTCAACATCTTACCAGAAGATATCCGAAACACGGCTGGAACCAGTGTAGAAGCCTTCAAGAGAAACTGGACAAATATCTTCACCAGGTGCCAGATCACCAGGCTGTGATGGATATGTGGGGCAGCGGGCCTCCAGCAGCAACAGCCTGGTTGACCAGGCAAGCACCAGAGAGCCTGGCCCATGGCGGGCTCAGGGGAGTGATACTCTCGAAACTCTTAAGAACATAAGAACATAAGAAGGAGGAACACTGCAGCAGGCCTGTTGGCCCATACTAGGCAAGTCCTTCACAATCCATTACCACTAACAGAATATTTGCTCAAGCCCAATTTTCAATGCTACCCAAGAAATAAGCTTTGACAATTCTACCCACTCATGCGCGAGTCCCACTCAAATCCAACCCCTCTCACTCATGAATTTATCCAACCTAAATTTGAAACTACCCAAGGTCCTAGCTTCAATAACCCTACTAGGCAGACTGTTCCACTCATCAACTACCCTATTTCCAAACCAATACTTTCCTATATCCTTTCTAAATCTAAACTTATCTAACTTGAATCCATTATTGCGGGTTCTCTCTTGGAGAGATATCCTCAAGACCTTATTTATATCCCCTTTGTTAATACCCATTTTCCACTTGTATACCTCGATCATGTCTCCCTCATTCTACGTCTTACAAGTGAATGTAATTTTAGGGTCTTCAATCTTTCTTCGTAAGGAAGATTTCTAATGCTATGTATTAATTTAGTCATTCTACGCTGAATGTTTTCTAACGAATTTATGTCCATTCTGTAATATGGAGACCAGAACTGAGCTGCGTAATCTAGGTGAGGCCTTACTAATGATGTATAAAGCTGTAATATAACCTCTGGACTTCTGTTGCTACACTTCTTGATATAAATCCCAGTAATCTATTTGCCTTATTACGTACGCTTAGGCATTGCTGTCTTGGTTTAAGGTTGCTGCTTACCATCACCCCCAAGTCCTTCTCTAATCTGTATGGCTAAGTTCTACGTTATTTAACTTATAAGTGCTTGGGTTATGGACACTCCCGAGCTTCAGAACCTTGCATTTATCTACATTGAACTGCATCTGCCACTTTTCTGACCACAATTAAGTTTGTCTAAATCTTCCGAAGTTCTATGACATCTATGTTTGAATCAATTATCCTACCTATCTTCGTGTCGTCGGAATTTGCTCATATCACTAGTAATTCCCTCATCAAGGTCATTGATATATATTATAAATAACAATGGGCCTAAGACTGATCCCTGTGGAACACCACTTGTTACAAGTCCCCATTCGGATTTAACCCATTTATGCACACTCTCTGCTTCCTATTGGTGAGCCATGACTCGATCCATGACAGCACTTTTCCCCCAATGCCATGAGCTGCCACTTTCTTTAACAGTCTCTGGTGCGGTACTCTATCAAAAGCCTTACTAAAGTCTAAATAACAATATCAATTCTTTATCGTGATCAACAGCCTCAAAAGCTTTACTGAAGAAGGTTAATAAATTAGATAGGCAGGAACGGCCCCTCGTGAATCCATGCTGGGTATCATTAATCAAATTATGGTTATCTAGATGGCTTCTAATAATATCAGCTATAATTGACTCTAGTAATTTGCCTACAATTGAGGTCAGGCTTATTGGGCGGTAGTTTGACGGTAGTGACTTGTCCCCTGCTTTAAAAATAGGAATTACAGAGGGGGGAAAACAGAGAAGTCCCAGTGTAGTAATATTATAAGTTGTAGGAGAACTAGTAATAGGCAGAATAAGTGGACAGTGGAAAGCTAGTGACACTAGATGACAAGGACAGTAATAGGTATAGTGGAAAAACAGAGATGAGCAGGAAGGGTAAAGAGAAAGGAGGGTCTCTAAATATATATTACACCAATAGTCGTAGTGCTAGGAATAAGATGGACGAGTTGAGATTAGTTGCAAGTACGGGTAATATTGATGTTTTGCAATAACTGAGACATGGTTTAATATGAAAAATCGGGACTTGCCTGCCGAATGTCACATTCAGGGTTTTAAATTGTTCCAAGTAGACAGAAGTATCGGGAAAGGGGTGGGGTGGCACTCTATGTCCGTGATCATTTAAATTGTTGCATAAAAACGGGTATAAAGTCTGAATTAACACATACAGAGTCTGTCTGGATAGAATTTTCAGAGGGTGTGAAAAATTGATTTTAGGCGTGATTTACCGTCCTCCAAACTTAGATAGGGAACAAGGAGACTACTTTGGGAGGAAATTGTTAAGGCCACAAGACACGATAACGTAGTAATTCTAGGGGACTTTAACTTTAGTCAGATTGATTGGAATTTCATGACAGGGAATTTAGAATCTAACGACTTTTTAGAAGTAGTTCAGGATTGCTTTTGAAGCAGTTTGTAACAGAACCTACAAGGAAATAACCTACTTGACTTGGTTCTGGCAAGCAAGGAAACCCTTGTTAATAATTTAGAAATTACAAGGAACTCGGCTCAGCGACCACAAGTCAATTACCTTTAGCATTGAATGGATGTATGATAGGGATAATTCAGTAATGGTCCCAGATTTTCGCTTAGCAGATTATAATGGACTTAGAGAACACTTATCAACTGTGGACTGGGGTGAAGAAGAGAGGTATCAATATGACAGTTTTCTTAACACTATACAGGCTGCCCAAAGAACATTTATCCCGTATAAAGAAATTAGATCAAGTAGAAATGACCCAAAATGGATGAATAATAGGCTCAAATATCTTTTAGGGCAGAAAAAAGGAATTTATAGGCGCATAAAAAGGGGTGAGGGTCATCTTATAAATCAGTATACTGACATTAAGAGGGACGTTAAAGGGAATAAGAAAATCTAAACGGGACTATGAAATTAAAGTTGCTAGGGATTCAAAAACTAACCCAAAAAGTTTTTCCAGGTTTATAGAACAAAAGTTAGGGATAAGATAGGCCCCCTTAAAAATAACTTTGGGCATCTTACTGACAAGGAGAATGATATGTGCTCTATTTTTAATAATTATTTTCTCTCGTTTTTCACACAGGAAGACATTAATAATATCCCAGTAATTAATTTTTACAGAGGCCCAGAAGAAGATAAATTATGTAATATCACAGTCACTAGCGAAATGATTATGAAACAGCTGGACCGACTGAAACAAAATAAATCCGGGTCTATGAGCTTTTGCAAGGGTTCTTAAGGAATGCAAAATGGAACTCTGTGAACCAATATCTAACATTTTTAATTTATCTCTTCAAACAGGTGTAGTGTCTGATATGTGGAAGATGGCTAATGTAATTCCTATTTTTAAAGCAGGGGACAAGTCACTACCGTCAAACTCCGCCCAATAAGCCTGACCTCAATTGTAGGCAAATTACTAGAGTCAATTATAGCTGATATTATTAGAAGCCATCTAGATAACCATAATTTGATTAATGATACCCAGCATGGATTCACGAGGCCGTTCCTGCCTATCTAATTTATTAACCTTCTTCAGTAAAGCTTTTGAGGCTGTTGATCACGATAAAGAATTCGATATTGTTTATTTAGACTTTAGTAAGGCTTTTGATAGAGTACCGCACCAGAGACTGTTAAAGAAAGTGGCAGCTCATGGCATTGGGGGAAAAGTGCTGTCATGGATCGAGTCATGGCTCACCAATAGGAAGCAGAGAGTGTGCATAAATGGGTTAAATCCGAATGGGGACTTGTAACAAGTGGTGTTCCACAGGGATCAGTCTTAGGCCCATTGTTATTTATAATATATATCAATGACCTTGATGAGGGAATTACTAGTGATATGAGCAAATTCAGCCGACGACACGAAGATAGGTAGGATAATTGATTCAAACATAGATGTCATAGAACTTCAGGAAGATTTAGACAAACTTAATTCGTGGTCAGAAAAGTGGCAGATGCAGTTCAATGTAGATAAATGCAAGGTTCTGAAGCTCAGGAGTGTCCATAACCCAAGCACTTATAAGTTAAATAACGTAGAACTTAGCCATACAGATTGCGAGAAGGACTTGGGGGTGATGGTAAGCAGCAACCTTAAACCAAGACAGCAATGCCTAAGCGTACGTAATAAGGCAAATAGATTACTGGGATTTATATCAAGAAGTGTTAGCAACAGAAGTCCAGAGGTTATATTACAGCTTTATACATCATTAGTAAGGCCTCACCTAGATTCGCAGCTCAGTTCTGGTCTCCATATTACAGAATGGACATAAATTCGTTAGAAAACATTCAGCGTAGAATGACTAAATTAATACATAGCATTAGAAATCTTCCTTACGAAGAAAGATTGAAGACCCTAAAATTACATTCACTTGTAAGACGTAGAATGAGGGGAGACATGATCGAGGTATACAAGTGGAAAATGGGTATTAACAAAGGGGATATAAATAAGGTCTTGAGGATATCTCTCCAAGAGAGAACCCGCAATAATGGATTCAAGTTAGATAAGTTTAGATTTAGAAAGGATATAGGAAAGTATTGGTTTGGAAATAGGGTAGTTGATGAGTGGAACAGTCTGCCTAGTAGGGTTATTGAAGCTAGGACCTTGGGTAGTTTCAAATTTAGGTTGGATAAATTCATGAGTGAGAGGGGTTGGATTTGAGTGGGACTCGCGCATGAGTGGGTAGAATTGTCAAAGCTTATTTCTTGGGTAGCTTTGAAAATTGGGTTGAGCAAATATTCTGTTAGTGGGATGGATTGTGAAGGACCTGCCTAGTATGGGCCAACAGGCCTGCTGCAGTGTTCCTCCTTTCTTATGTTCTTATGTTCTTATATCAGACACTACACCTGTTTGAAGAGATAAATTAAAAATGTTAGATATTGGTTCACAGAGTTCCATTTTGCATTCCTTAAGAACCCTTGCAAAAAGCTCATCAGGACCGGCGATTATTTTGTTTCAGTCGGTCCAGCTGTTTCATAATCATTTCGCTAGTGACTGTGATATTACATAATTTATCTTCTTCTGGGCCTCTGTAAAAATTAATTACTGGGAATTTTTAATGTCTTCCTGTGTGAAAACCGAGAGAAAATAATTATTAAAAATAGAGCACATATCATTCTCCTTGTCAGTAAGATGCCCAAAGTTATTTTAAGGGACCTATCTTATCCTAACTTTTGTTCTATAAACCTGGAAAAAACTTTTTGGGTTAGTTTTTGAATCCTAGCAACTTTAATTTCATAGTCCCGTTTAGATTTTCTTATTCCCTTTTTTAAAGTCCCTCTTAATGTCAGTATACTGATTTATAAGATGACCTCACCTCTTTTATGCCCTATAAACTCCTTTCTTCTGCCCTAAAAGATATTTGAGCCTATTATTCATCCATTTTGGGTCATTTCTACTTCAAAGGTATATCAAAGGTAAAGGCCTGTTGGCCCATACTAGGCAGGTCCTTCACAATCCGTCCCACTAACAGAATATTTGCTCAACCCAATTTTCAATGCTACCCAAGAAATAAGCTTTGACAATTCTACCCACTCATGCGCGAGTCCCACTCAAATCCAACCCCTCTCACTCATGAATTTATCCAACCTAAATTTGAAACTACCCAAGGTCCTAGCTTAGTAGTATATTTTTGGCTGTTTGCTATGTACCAACCTGGTCTCAATAACCAGTAACAGATAATCGAATTATTTCGCTCGTTCCACATCTGTCAAGTCCATTTACCAAGAGAATTCTGGCAGCTATTGCCAGCAGTGTTCCAGCGGCGACCACGGAAATTACCACATTGAAAGATTATTACATTCACGAAGGAGTGCAAAATCCGCAGAGGTCATAGTGCTTAGGGAAAATAGAACTCAGGTTCGATGCAAGGGAAGGTAAAGACCTATTCCTTGGATCAAGAGCCCCCCTCACCGTCATGAAGGGGAACAGGAAGGAGCTCACCCTCCAGAGGGCACCGGGCTGGAGATTGGAGGTCACATGTTATTTATAGTGTGTAAACTCAGCCACTTTCTCAGTGGGCGCCACCAGACACAACATGATCCTTGACCCAGCATGTATGACCTGACTCACTACCACAGCCTCATTTCCACACACCGAGTCCCAACAACATTTAAAGAAATTACTAAAGTTATATTTTTAGCTACGAGAGCGAGCGAGAAAGAGAAGAAAGAGCAAAGAAGCGAGCGAAGAGGAGAGGGAAGAGAAAAGAATGAAAGCGGAAAATGTGGAAGAGGGGGGGAAAAGAAGAGTAGAAAATGGGAAGAGGTAGGGAGCGAGGAAGGGAGAGTGAGTTAACAAGACACTTAATCGGTGCCAGTGTTCCACAGAAAAGTGTACTTGGCCACTGTTATGGAATGTCTACTTCAATGACCTTTTACTCATCCCAGAATCACATGTACATCCAGATGACTGTACTCTGACTTTTACTTATTCAGGTTTGCCTGTTTAACCAGGCTGTTGCAGCTAGCGGTCCGCTCGCCCATCCATCACAGTCTAGTCGAGTTTGTATTTGGCCGAGGTATTTTTACTCTTGAAGACCTACTTCTAACGGCTATATTTTTATATCTGCTATTTTCTTAATGAATCCATTCCATATGGAGTGGATTCATTAAGAAAATCCACTCCATATGGCCACTGAGGCAAAACCTCAACAGCCACAAACAAAAGTACGTAAAATAAATACGAGAAAGAGACCTCGTTCACAAAAAAAAGAGCGAAAATCAGCAAATACAGACCAGTGTCACTCCTGTCAATCACTAATAAGATTCTTGAGACAATTTCATGGTTTATCGACGCTTCACGTCTTCAGAAAAGGTCACTGTCTCTGTAATGTTGTTAAACCTCTCCACTATGCGGCAAAAGTCGCCGGATGAATCCAAGATCAACACAAATAACTCGGACTTTAGTTCACGACGTTTCAGCCTATGTGTGGGTTATTTATGTATTGTTACAGTCACGGTACTGTGACTTTATTCTTCAAGATCAGCTGTGTAGTAGCAAAGGACATTGCTGGCGCTTTCGACCAAGTATGGCACCAGGGACTCTTTGACAAAACTGCAACCACCAGGATTCTCTGGGTCTGCACTATGCCTCCTTAGTGATTACCTTCAAGGTAGATCTCTAAGAGTAGTTCTCAATGAGACAGAGTCAACAAGACATTCAATCGGTGCCAGTGTTACACAAGGAAGTATGCTTGGGCCATTTATGGAATATCTAATTCCATGACCTTCAACTCCTCCCAGAATTCTATGTCTATGAAGATGACTGCGCTCTGACTTTTACTTATCCAAGAGAAAATCCCAGCTGCTCTCAGGCACAGTCACCAACTTACAGTTATATCAGCCTGGGAAAACGATGACATGTTACATTTGCTTTTGAGTGGCTACTGGCAGGCACCATGATGGTAATCTTGGAACAGTGGTAAGAATGAATGGACATGTTGGAACCCAGGTACAGCGCTTGGCTCCACTTCGTGGACAGTTAAAAGGCAGCTATGCAACATGGTGGGCATCAAACTGCACTCTGGCTGAACCCTCCCCAAGAACACCACTTCATCCGAAATAATTCATTCTTAAAATGACTTAAGTCCGAACAGCATAACGACATCGAATTCCGCTGACCAAATGAAATCGCTGGCCCACAGATGGTTCCAACTTCATCCTGTTCCCTATCTGAATGTTTCATAGCACAAAGTTTTTCAAATGAGCCGAGGTAGGTAAAAACTCTTGTAAATAAAAAAATAGATAAAAAAAAGAAAATAGAGAGAAAAGGAAAGAAAGACGAGGAGAGGAGAGAGAAGAAAAATAGTAGAAGAGAGAAAAGGCAAAAGATAGCTAAAGATAAAAAAATTGAGAGAGAAATGGAGAATGCTGTATGACTCTTGTGAAGACTTGTGAAAAGAACAGTCACAATATAAAAAAAAAAAGTAAATTTTATTACAAGTTTAGCCCATCACTACTAATCTACAAGGATTAAAGAGATCAATGGAGGGAAGAGGGAAAAGTCCCCGGCACCGTTACAGCAAACCGCAAATGCACTGACCCCTTAGGCCAGAACACACTAATACAGGCATAAGCGAGAACATTTCTACAACTTCCAGGTTTTTTCTCATCTAATTAACCACTCATAACCACCTTCCCTCAAATCTTCCATCCCGCATCCTCCCTGGCAACAATTAGCTGTCCTCCCACCTTGAAACTTTAGGATTCCTCTTTCCACTCGACAACCACAAACTCCAGGTAAGGTAACCAGATTTTAATCTCAAATTCCACAATTACCTAATCTTTAGCTATAAAGCCCTTCAAGATTCACTCGTATTCACTAGGAGACAGCAAGCGACAGGAGTCATGCAGCTCAATTATGTTTGATACGAGGGAGGGTAGCAATTCCTTTTCTTTTGCAGGCGATACTAGAATCTGCACGAGTGCCATCCATTGAAAACACTAAATCTTCAAGCGGATATAAACCAAGTTTTCCAATGGGCCACAGAAAATATGTTAAATGAGGGCAAATTTCAGTTACTCCGTTATGGAAAACTTGAAGAAATAATATACAGAACGGAGAATACCACAATCTCTAACCACACAATAGAACGAAAAACAATATGAAGGACTTGGGAGCTAACGTAGATGATTTCACTTCCTGGATCACAAGTGATCCTGGAAGTGAAATGATTATAGGATGGATTATGAGAACTTTCAAAACAAGGGATGCCATGCCAATGATTCTTTAAGTCACTTGTTCTCTCTAGGCTGGAATATTGCTTTACACTAACAGCCCCATTCAAGGCAGGTGAAATCGGAGATCTAGAGAATGTACAGAGAACCTTCACTGCACGTATAAGTTCAGTCAAGCACCCTAGTTACTGGGAATGTTTGAAATTCCTTGACCTGTACTCCCTGGAATGTAGGCGGGAAAGCTGCATCATAATCTACATCTGGAAAATCCTAGACTGGTACCAAATCTGCACACATAAATCGCTCCCTACGAAAGCATGACTAGGGAGACGGTGCAACATACCCAAAGGGCGCCGTGAGTACACTAAAAGAAAACACAGCAAGTGTTCAGGGCCCAAGACTGTTCAACAGCCTACATCATACTCGAGGGAAATTACCAATAGACCCCTGACTGCCTTCAAGAGAAAACTGGACAGATACCTAAGTCAGTGCCCAATCAGCCGGGCTATGGTTCATACGTTGGATTGAGTGTAGCCAGCAGTAACAGCCTGCGTGATCAGGCCCTGATCCACTGGGAGGCCTGGGCAAGGAGTGCATGTAAAATTATGAATAGTCTAAGCCCACGGATGATAGTGTTTTCTTAATGAATGTGACGTGTCGTCACATGCAAACCCTCAATAGCCATATGGAGTGGATTTCTAGTCACAAGCAGAATTACGAAAAATGAAATATGAGAGTGAGAGAGAGAGAGAGAGAGAAAATAAGTGTTAAGTGTACAAGTGAGTGTATAAGTGTGAGTGAATAAGTGAGTGTATAAGTGTGTGTGAAGAAATATCACAGCCACCAGGATTCGAACCCAAATCCGCAGCTCTCCACGAGTGTAGCTATCTGCCGACCTGATGCCTTAAAAAACTCAGCTACAGATGCCTCATAACGTTCAGTAGCTTGCTGGACTAAGCCATGTTTCTAACGCCGGGTACACTAGCAAGCCTCAGGCATGATCTCCAGCTATTTCATACTCCTCTATGTTCTTACCTAACGAATGAAACTATACTCAATGCCCTTTGCAGGAACAAAAGTATATGCAAGGAAATGTCGCAGCCAGCAGGATCTGAACCCAAATTGAACCCAATTTGCACATATTTTTGCTTCAAGATTGACACTGATTATAGTATTGCTCGTAAGGTCAGAACATACAGGAGAATGAAATAGTTGGAGACCATGCCTGAGGTTCAATGGTGTGCCCGGCATTAGGAGAAACATGCCCTGCAGTCCAACAAAGCTACCTAACGTTATGAGGCTTCAGTAGCCGAGTGATTTAAGGCGTCAGGTTGATAGCTACATTCGATATTTATTTTGCATATACTTCCGCTTGTTTCTGCGAGGAGCATGAGTATAGTACTGATCATGAGGCCAGAACATACAGAAGAATGAAAGGCTAGAGACCAGATGCACATGAAATCACTACCTACGAAAGCACGAGGCTCGGCAGACGGTGCCAAATACCCAATGAAAAGCAGGTGTCATGTATACACAGAACACAATAAGTGTATGGGGGCCCAAGATTATTCAACAGCTTCCCACCATACTCATAGAGGTAAGTTTATTTAGGTCCACATAAGTACAACTATCATACCTAGTAACATGTGTGAATTACTTAGGATAGCCTAAAACAAAGTTGCCAACAGACCCCATGCTGTCTTCAAGAGAACTGGATAGGTTCCTGAGCTCAGTGTCTGATCAGCTGGGTTGTATACATAAAAATGGTTAATAACTATGGCCATAATCTTTAAAGGGGTGGACCGGTAAGTCAGATGAAGGCATGTCAGATGACCAAAAGCTCCAGCTGCGGGTCATCATCTGCCTAAGACCCGCGTCAGGAAACACTGACTGTTTCCTGACGAACCTTACCTAACCTAGGTGGGCTGTGGTTCATAAGTTATTCCCCACACTAGTTAAGGTTCATGTTTCAACATCGAATTATACAGTACGTATATCAAACCACATTAATGCGGATTATACTTTAGTCTCTAAATAAACTCCTATCAAAAACTAAAGTTTTCGTGACTTTTTACAGAACAAAACAGCAAGGTTAATGCAGCTTATTTAAAGTTCATTCTAGTATGTAATGCTAACTTGGCATGTCCATTAATCACCGTCTTAATACACTATATACATATAAAGACAATGAATGTATCTTAACCACGAGAATGCAGTAATATTATTCCACGAGTTGCAATGGTCGGCTTGAGCAAAATGTGGTTCACAGGGGGCACCCCACACCCACTTGCCATCCAAGCGATCTATAAAAACTAGTACCACTGGGTAGAGAAAGAAACGCGTCACTGATCCACTTTAATGAAGGTTTAGAGCTCGACTCGTAAAGAACTCTCAAAATCCTCCAGATATGTGTAAGGTAAATTCTAAATTCTGAAAAAGCTTCATTTAGGTATAAGCTAATTATTATAACCTAACAGTCAAACAGTGTAATTTATATCGGTCAACATTGAGTTTGTTTTGGTCATAACTCGCTCATTATATTATATAAAATTCAAGAATATGAATACCCTGACAACAATTAGTAGATATTTTCAGAATATGGCATTTATTTTGCCACTTTTATGAAACCAATTTGATCAAATTTGATTTGAAAAGAAATCTTGTGGTATTGCAAATAATTTAAAATCAAATATAAATGAGAAAAGAATATTAAGAAAAAGGAAAGATGGTAGTTTTAAAATTTAACATTTTAGACCCAATCAACGGTTAGTATCGAGTCATGTAAGGCGCCAGGCCAATTACAGAAGCGTAAATAATGACGCATTGAATGTAAACAAAGACGCGTCATTCCTATATCTACCGCTGACGGAGTAAGATTAAGTTACGTTTGATTATTTTAGATCAGGTTACATCAAGTTTCCTTATCTTTCTTACTATTTCCACAAAATAAACCCACCTAATATTTGGACATTTTAAAGAATAAATTATTGATGAACTCGGGCCAGGACTTTGTTAATATTAACCTTTACTTCTACTGGGGTCCATTTTCTTTGTATCTTACAGTCACATATGCAAGTCTTAAAGATAAATTAAGTTACACCTATATTGAATTTGTATTATTACATTCAGCTGGAACTCTATAATGTCAGGGGAATGGAAGGTAAATCAGATTGATTCGAGCCAAGCAAATGGGGGGAAGGGGGCAGTTCCAATTCTTTAGCTGAAAAACCCGACACCAGAATCAAGGCACCCTTTTTAAGGGATATACAACGGTACTGAACAAAGGAAAACAATAAATAAACGCAATTCCGAAACCTTAAGAATGTAACAATGACCTAGTGCAGTCCTCCCTCCCCTACCTGGTAGGTTAAGGGACAAATTAGTTTCGAGGTTTTTCCTGCAAGGAAGGCGGTTGTGTAGTAACGATTTATTTGGAAGTAACAGCCAAAAGACGCGATGAGTCAGTGTACGACAGGTAAAGGTAAGAGTGCGAGGGGGAGAGAATAAAGAGGATGGGGGTCACGTAGGGAGAGGAAGAGAATAAAGCTGGGAAGTAAGAGGGTTTTTAAATATTATATTCACAATATTACTGCATTCATGGGGAAGCGCTAAATCCTGCAGAATGGTAGGCAATCAGGTTTGATTCAAGGGGAGGGTAACTCCAATTCCTTGGATAAAGAGCCCTTCAATACCAAGGTGCCCCACTTGAAGGGAAGGGATGCTTTGGTAATGTTTAGATGTAAATGACAATATTAATGTTCATTATAATGCTCACAAAGCTCTAAATGGAGGGAGGGAAGCAGGAGAGAAGAGAATTAAGAGACAATGAAGAGGGGGAGGAAGAGAATCAAGAGAGGAGGGGTTACAGGTAAGTCTGCAGGGTGTACAGGCGTATCCCAGACACGTAACCACATTCTGCACCACTTGCCGGCGCAAATTAACTTTACGAGGATAATATGGACGCCTGTCTATCCAGTTAACGTACCAGGTAAATAGTGCATGCTAATTTTCGGTAGGTACAGTTTACGTGTAAATACAACCGACTACAACATTATGTTCTCATGTTTACGGAGAACAAGGTGAATGAGGCCGCCATGCTGTGGTAAACATGCGGACCTCAACTTCCCACGTTGCTCCAGTGAATATGAATGAGCAGCGGCTCCTTGCCAACCTGTGTAGACTACTGTCACTATCCTCACCCCCGGTACCGGAACCTAGCACTGAAAACAACGCCACACCGTCGGAGATTCAAAAAACCTTTGAATGCAGACAGTTCCAGCCCGGACCTTTACCTCCAACGGACGCCGAGCAGAGCTTCCAGTACAAAAAAAAAAATCTCACTTAACCTGACACTTGGAAACGTATATTCACCTAGAGCTGTACAGATCCTTCAAGTGTATTTCAAGGATTCCTCTTGACCCACGAAGTATACACACTGTTTACATGTCGATATATTTACTTGACTAGACAAATAGAGAGAGATACATATGCAACATATCTCCCACTCACTGGTAAAGGCGCCACTGAGCTCCACCCAGTTTACCCTGCAGGTCGATGCTGGCGCCGGGCGGGGTAAAACAACGTATCGTACAGTTAATTTCATAAACATTCCACATTATTAGTTTAATATAAGCAGTATGATTAATTTTAAAACAAATATTGCAGCATCTATGCTACTATAAACAAAGGGAAAGTCACATCTTAACGTAATGTGGTAAATTTACGCGCCAAAACAATGCTGCGGAGAGCCGGTATGCCAGCCTCACAAATATATAATATCTATTATATATATTATCGTTATGCCTTAAACAAAACAAGTTTTTCCAGTAGTCTAAATATGAGTATATTGTCCATTTACAGACAATAAAAAATAAATTTAACCCCTTCATTATTGCAGAAATGCATAAAACATTACCGAGAGCAGCACGTCTGCGCGACCACCGCATGGCAGACACACACGTCAGGAAAATAAAGATCTCTGTATTTATGTTATTTATGAAATCTTAACTGAAGTAACCGTAAGTTTAAATAGTTGTACGATCAGAAAGAAACTGTCCGCCTGAACCGAGTTAAAATAAAAATAAAATTTAATCATGTGATGTAACTCAGGTTGGGCGCTCAACGGAGTGGATACTAGTTCGACTCAAAGGCGACCCGAGACATTTGGGCAAGTACTGGCCACTTAATTAAAACCTGCTGCCCATCTTCACCTACCAGTAATAAATATTTGTGTTTGTCAGTTGTCAGTCTCATCGTGGAAGACCCAAATGAAAATAAGACGTTCTACTAAATGACTTATTAACCTTCCTCGAGAAATGAAAGGAAAGGTTACCTGTAGTCGCTTCCTGAGGTCACTGCTCCCTCTGTTCGGTTCCAGACCAGGTCTTCTGGTTGCTGGCTTGATCGATCAGGCTGTTGGTACCCACCGCCAGCAGTCCAACGTATGTACCACAGACCGGCTGATCAGGAATTTATTTGAGAAAGTTATCCGGTTTCCTGTTGGAGACAATGAGGGGTCAGTTGGTTATCTCCCTCATGCATGAATGGAGGATGTTCATGAGTCGTGGTCCCTTTACACTTATTTAATTCCCTCTCAGTGCATTCGTCACTTCCCTGCTTTTCACCAGATATCTTGCATCGACTACCAAGCCTCTTACTTTCTTACTTAGTAATTTTGGTGTGCAGATTTGGGACCAATTAATCTAAATTTTCCAGGTATAGGTTACGTTAGGTAAGGTTCGTCAGGAAACAGGACAAGTGTTTCTTGACGCGGGTCTTAGTCTGATAATGACTCGCCGATGGAGCTTTTGGTCATCTGACCGAGGACTTCCGCTGGCTTACCGGTCCACCCCCTTTAAAAAGTATAGTCATAATTATAGCCATTTAGTTCCATATTCCAGGTGTATTATTATTATTATAATTATATTCCAGGTGTAGATTAGCATGCATCTTTCTAGAATACTTTAAAGTGATCCCGGCAATTTACGTGCTTAACCGAGTTTAGGAAAGGGGATATTCTACTCGTCAGGAGAAATGAGTAAATTTCTCCTATCTCGAGTCTTAGGTTATATGATGACTAGTTCAGTTGAGCCTTCGTTAATTTGACATTAGGCCTTCCGTTGACTTTCTGGACCACCTTGTAATAAATACGACCCTTATTCGGTGGATGTAGGCCATTATAGTTTGATTTGTACAATATTTTAATTTGTAGTTTATATATTTTGTTGTGCAAATGGTAAAAAGACCAACCTAACAAAACCCACCTAACCCAACGTAAAATATCCTAACGCAACATTATTACGGCCTCAGTCTTGGCGCGTCTTTGTTTACATTTGGCCGGCGCGTGACAACCTAATACCAAGTGTTAATTGGCTCAAAGACGCACATGGATCGCATAATATCTGCAGTATATGCGAGGATGCAGCCCTAGCATGAAGCCCTCACCTGGTCAAGCATGTACTAAAATTAGAAAAGTCAAGAGGTTTGCACCAGGGCTAGTCCCAGAGCTGAAGGGATTGAAGAGGAACTAAACGGTATGAACTTTATTTTAGGACTAGGAAAGACATGATTATGACAAGATACGCAGATGATTTGATAGCTGGAAGATGAAAACTAAAATGAGTCATATGGACGTTAGAAAGTATTTTTTTCAGCCTGAGTAAGGAAATGAAACGACCTAGAGTGAAGCGGTATATAGCTTTAAGAACATTTAGGCTCTAGAAGCCAGGAATGGACCTAGTAGCGACCAAGAAGGCGGCGAGGCAACTAGCTGAGACTACTGCAACCATATACAGTATAGGCGAGAGTAGATGGGGGGGGGTCAAACTTTTTTGAAATGCAATGAATAGGGAATGAAGGGTCATACATGAAAGCTAAAGATACAAATGCGCCACAGAAATACAATATACTTTTTCAGTCTCAATGTGGCAAATAAGAGGAATTAAATAAATAAGGAAGTGGTTGAGGCAAACAATACATAGTTTCATGAGTACATATGATAGGGTTCACGAGAAAAGACCCAATACCTGCGACTGTAGTAGAGGCAGGACCAGGAGCTAAGAATCGATCCCCGCAAGTACAATTCGTTGAGTACGTTTACATATACATTCAGAGACGAACCAATGGGAATCGCCCTTCGCTCACTCCAAGCTATCAAATCTCTCAACACGAGTGCCTCGCCTGCCTTAGTCCTTGCAGTAATCCCTAACTCAAGTATTGTGCTCCTTGTCCTTCTATGGTACACATTTTATATATATATATATATATATATATATATATATATAAAATCAAAACAGACTGACAAACACCATCTTTAATGGATGTCCAATTTATTGACATTTCGGATGTTTCTTCATGCATGTTACAAAAAGACGATATCTATAAAGTATAGACATCTCCAGAGAATACTAGGTCTCCCCTTCTAGTATTCAGCCTGTTTCTGGTTTTTGTAACAAGTTGTCGGATTAAGATAAAAATCTAGTTATCCATCCCTTGTATTGAGTAAATGTCATTAGAATTTTGGGATTACAACTAGGTGATAATCCAACGAAATAAAAACAGATATTTATTAATAAAGTTGTCTAGGTGGACAAAAATCAAAGTAAATGAACTTTATATAATTTAGGATATAAGCTCCTACACATCTATTGTAGTGCAAAGAGAACTTGTACATATGGTAATATAGTGCTGAGGGCACTTTTCATATCAATATATGATTAAGTACCGTCTGGTACGTTATCATCAATTATAAAAATAATACTAGCATATACAAGCGTGTGTGTGTGCGCTCAAAGTGCTCGTTATGTCTCAGTAAGACTAGACTTAGACTTAATCAGAGACTGACTAAACATCCTCAAATAATCTATCTTCTAGACCAACAAGGTAATCAAAACAGCTTGCTTGAACAACATGACGAATCATTCGCCAACAACAATAATGTAACAAGCAGCAGCACAGTCAGGAACAAGGAGACAAAATAATGACCCTAACTGGAACCATCAGCAGATCCTCCATAAAAGTCATAAAACTCCCTTAATACTGAATTTAAGTTCAGCATAACCAAATCCCCGACTATGACGGTGCGTAGATGCCACACAAAATAGGTCAGAAGCTTTAGCTTGGGACCTGGGTAGCCTTAGTGTCATTATGACATCCTCAATAAAACATCAAAAATCACTAAGTCTGAACTAAGCTCTGTGAACAGTTACAAGAAATGTTTTGACTCGCCAGTGAAATCATACTTTACCAAAACAGTCTAAATAACGAACAAACAGCCAGAGACAAGAGAGATCCCTGGAGAGATAGGTACTGGACGAGCGATGACCAGCTGTGGAGAGAGCGATGAAGGGAGGACATTCTCCAAACTCAGGTGCGATCACGTGACTCTCCCGTGGTACTGCAGAGACGCCGGCAGGTAAACAAGCGAGGTGATAGTTAGCTAAGCAGTTTGCCAATGCGGACAGCCAACCACAACTCTCAAACAGTGAGCACAGTGAAGTGTAAATGTTACATCCTACCTAATGACATAGCTAAGTCAAATAATAGTATAAAGCAAGATATTTTCATTTTTGCTTTTAATGAAAATATCAGCAATATAAAATTATATTTCAAGGTAAATATATACACTATAAACATTGAGCCCCATTCAGGGGGCGCAATAATACATCATCAGAATCTAGAATATATTAGAAAAAGTAAGGCACGATATTAAAGACATTTAAAATTATGTCTATCTTGAGTTAAGTAACGCAGCTAAGATAATTCAATCAATGCGATTTGCAACAGACAAAAATTAAAATGTCTTTGCATACAAACAATAGATTATACTATAAATTTCAATCAAATTGAACAATTTAGGTAGAAAAACTCAAACACTATACAAGCAACACAAAACGAAACAGGTTAAATTGTAAATAAAATTTAAATCTAAAACACAGTACAGATGAAAGTTTCATTCCTAATATATTTATGAGAACCGATAGACCAGTAAAGGTCAGAACCTCTGGTGAATAGGAAGTAACTAAGTGTGATCTGGGGAGGGTAGTTCCAATACCATGGATTTTTTTTTTTTTATATATTTTATTTAAAACAGTACATACAATACATGTCATAACAAAATCGTATATTGAAACATATACATAAGCTCCTCACCCTACCAGAAAACGAAACACAAATATAATCAATCTCCATCATATTAACCTATTTACTAGGTTGTCTTATCTTTACTGGAAAATATCAGAATACAACTACAAACTGCAGCAAAACTATACACAAAACAAAAACTGCCTTTACTTAACCACACCTCAATACCCATCTCCCTGCTCACACATGTTACAAAAATTAAACACCACAACTGCCTTAATAAAAATTAAAAATCATATTACATTCCATAAACACACATGAACAATACTGTCTCTGCAAAAGTCTTACCCAAACAGTCCGAAAACCTGGTATCACTGTAATACACCAAATAACATGAAACCATTACAGCTCTACCATGTACACTTGTAAACCCCCTTCCATTCCTTTTTTTTTTTTTTTCCTTTTTTTTAAGGAAATACCCTTTCGAGTCAGACGTAAGTCATAATTCAAGTCACAAACAACATCTTATTAAACTTGAAATTGTGTACTATCCTAACTCCCCCCTTTTTTTTTTTTTTATTAAAAACATATCTCAATACAACTGTAAAACCTCATCTATATTATATACAAAACAAATTTTTTCTTTGACCTAACAACACCTCAAACAAAATCCCAACACCCTACACACACATTACTAATATTAATCAAAATTAACTGTCATTACAATGTAAGACACCACTATATTACATTCAACGATCACTTAAGATCAAAAAGCTAACTCTTCAAAAGTCTGGAGCCTTACCTAACCTACTGCTGTATACCACAACAGTGCTCCTAGAACCTGGTGCACATCAAATAAAACCTCCCCATACCCATACATTTCAAGATTTACCACCACCATGTCATGCTTGAACCATATGACATTCCCTGTGTATGACAGACAAAACACAAGAATTACCCCGGTGGTAGCTGAAAAAGTTAACACAAAGGAAAATAATATTTTCTCCACCCACACACACGCACCCAACATACATCCAAACACCTGCCATACGTGACACAATGTCCGTACACCAACACACGGATCTCACTCACACAGGCGGCTCCATGGATTTTAAGGCATCCTAACAACCCCCTTTCCCTCCAGCCATGACTGGATTAACTTCTTGGGATGATATCTGGGAATAGTGATATCAGAAGCTGTTATCTGTCAGGCTGGCGGAGATGTGTGATGCAATTAATGAAATGTAAACATTTTTGTGAAAGAAAGAAATATATGATAAAACATCATTACCGTGAATAACATTTAATTCCGAGCGACAATTTAGTTCAAGTAAACAAACGATCTCATTTATCATCCACCATTAATGTGTTGTAAATAAATGTAATCAAACTTTCTGAAACAGTTGGGATTTAATTTTAATATAAAATTACTTTTATATTTCTTTCTGGTTGTTATACACGTTTATATTCGAACGTTCTTATTGTATTAGTAGTAATAACGTTAGTATTACTATAGGTATTATTATTACAGTTTCTGCTCAATATTAATAGTCTTTGCAACTACAGAAAATCCTAGAAAGTGGAGTAATGCTGTAGAAAATACCATAATCTTTCATGCTACATAAATAAAAGTTCTCAGTCTATTGGTGTCACTGTAGAAGATAATGAAGATAATTATGTGAAATATTTAATATTTTAAAGCCTAAATATTTGTGCACTAACACCCTTGTCAGCGATGAAAAATATTCCACGATTTATTGGTATCTGATGAAGACTTACATTAAAGAAAGATAAAACAGTTGAATCTGATAAATTTTATCAATAATTTTTAAAGGGGTGGAGCAGTCACATGACCAACAGCTCCAACGGCGGGTCATCATATAACTAAGACTCGCGTCAGGGAACATTATTATTATAATCAAATAGAAGCGCTAAACCACCACCATCACTGCTAGTATCACCACCACTGCTAGTATCACTACCACCATCACTGCTAGTATCACCATCCACATCACATACCACCCTCAGATCACTACACCACTGCTAGTATCACTACCACCATCACTGCTAGTATCACCACCATCACTACCACCCTCAGCATCACCACCACTGCTAGTATCACTACCACCAACACTGCTAGTATCACCACCATCACTACCACCCTCAGCATCACCACCACTGCTAGTATCACTACCACCATCACTGCTAGTATCACCATCACTACCACCCTCAGCATCACCACCACTGCTAGTATCACTACCACCATCACTGCTAGTATCACCATCACTACCACCCTCAGCATCACCACCACTGCTAGTATCACTACCACCAACACTGCTAGTATCACCACCATCACTACCACCCTCAGTATCACCACCACTGCTAGTATCACTACCACCAACACTGCTAGTATCACCACCATCACTACCACCCTCAGCATCACCACCACTGCGAGTATCACTACCACCACCACCCCCAACATCACTACCACCAACACTGCTAGTATCACCACCATCAGCAGATGCTCCTCCATTGTTATCAAGTAATTACATGCTAAAGTTAGCTGGGTTTCTACGAGTAGTTGAGCCGCTAGACTCAACTTCCCAAGTGGAGATTGGTCATTAGCCCTAAATGCTCAAGTGATCAAAATGTAATTAAGGGGTGAAATGTAGAGACTGAGGGCCAATTTTGATCATATTCATAGGTAATGGCTAAACCCGTAGGAGTCATATAGCATCTAGAGAATAAGAGATACCGAGTAATTCCAATTCTTTGGATCACGAGACCTTCATCAAGGTGTCAGACCGGGTCTCGGGTATTATCCTAAATCCACCGGTAACTAATTACAATTAATAGTAATTACCATCACTCAGGCCGTGGGTTAATCTCTGCTCTGGTTCACAATTATCCACACGTAAGTGACCCAACGACTCACTTTTTTATATATAATAGTAATCTTATTATAATAAAAGGATCAACCAAGGCACTGGGAATCACTCCCAGGAGGAGGATTAGAAAAAAAAATTATAAATATTTTTACCATTTATCGAACACTTCAGCTATCACACTGGTGCTTACACTTGTTGATATATTCTTCACTTTCAGCCCGGCAAAGCCCCTCTAGCTGTGACTACAAATCAAGTTCCATGTCTGCTTACGGCCAAGTCTCAGCCTCCTCTACTTCTCTATGCCACCTCCAATCTTCCCTATGATGAAGGAACAAGGTATCTCTTGTTTTACACCTCACTACATTCCAAACTCAAATAGACAAGTTGTCACCCAACATCATATCACCTCTTCAATGGCGTGTGCTGGGTGAGGCAGTCCCAAGGGAAAGCCAAAATTGATGCAGAAAGGCTAGTTTCCTTTAAGAAATCAGAATCCTCATTGAAGGTGGCACTGTGGGAGAGGAGACTAGTCAGAGTGAGTGTCTGGGTGTGGTTAGTGGTATGTACACTTGCTAACATTGTTTTGGCCTATCCACGGTCTTCCTCTTTTCTATCCTTTTTCATTTAATTTTTCTATCCACGTTCTTCCTCCTTTCTATCCTTTTTCATTTATTTTTTCTATGTACGTATTGTCATTATGGTGTTATATTCAATAACAGTATGGATGGCGGTGTTTAAATAACTTGTCCCTAGAGATAAAACACTTAAAAAATTATCTCTTCCTTTCCTGCGGTATTTGTCTTAAATGGGTTTTTTCCCCCTTTTATTTTATGATCGTCTTTATTTCATGTTACTACCTAGACCTTCTTTCCTTTCGTTATTAAGTCATACTAAACAAGACGTAATGCAGACATTACTGAAGAAACGTTTCAAAACCATTTATTGGTAAAATGTGAGAGCTTTATTAAGTCTTGATAAAGCTTTAACAGAAAAAAACTTTATCCTAATAACATTTGTGAAATTATTTTTTTTTAACTAGCTCCTGCCCATTTGCTTGTTCTGGCGTATTTTCCTTTGGTAATTCTTTTTACATACTTTATATGAAGCGTTAAACCCATGTGCATCATTCAGCACTTGTAAATGCGATTTGTTCTTTGAACAATAGAAACATCCTCCCAGTTAATATTATATATATGAATCTTAATATGCTGAAGAAGTAATGAAGTGTCTAGTGCCTACCTCACAGGGCGCTTATGTTTACTTAAATCTATAGTAATGATTGAGAATATGTTGATAATGATGGTGTAAATGATGAAAGTAATGATGATGATTCATGAAGGTCTGCCAGTACGGGTCGTGTCCCGGGTCTTTTCCACGATGATGACTAAGATACTAGTGCACTTATAATAATGATGTTTACCTGAAGGATCTTTTCTGGAGTCATCGCCCCCCTCGACCCGGTCTCAGAACAGGTCTTCCGGTAAACCAAGGCATGATCAAATAGGCTGTTACTGCTGAATTATGACAATAATGGTGATAATGACAAAAGCGACAGTGATGATGATATTAATGAAGATCACAGACAACAGTAATAAAACAATATGACTCTTCATGTCCTTGACTGTGCATTTACGAACACGTACGCACCTTTGAATTTCCATTCCCGTGAACAGTCATGTACACACGAGTGTGCATATTTATATCCGAGACTGCACGTATGTTTGTGTAGGCGGCCATGTACCCTGAAGGCGTGGTCGCTACGGAGCACCTGGGTGTTCTTCCTGCGGTAATGTGACAGTCTCACTTATTAATGTTGTGTCACCTGACACCTACGGTGACCTGGCGGGTGTGGCCACCTGAAGCATTGGCCTTCTTAGGTGGTTATGTAGGTGGGTGTGGCTATATTGGTGGGTGTGGCTATGTAGGTGGGTGTGGGTATTTCTAGCCACACATTTTATATATGGGTAACTGATATATATTATTATAGTTTTTTATGTTCACCAGGAAGCGCTGTTCCCGTATGGGTCAAACAGTGCCTGGGAAATGTGCAGTAATCCTGCTTGATCCAAGGAAGCAAAAGGCAGCTCGAATTCCTTGGATCAAGGGGCCCTTCATAATCAAGTCACCCACCTTGAGGTATTCAACGAAATATTTGCTATATACGACTTAAGTGAATTATTTTATGTAATTTCAGGAGTCTTAATTTAAAAAAAGTGAGAAATAGAATAATAATTTCTAAAAAATAGCTCCAAGAATAACTAAGTTAAATAAATAAACGATGCAATAATAATGCACGTGAAAAGCAAAAGGAATGCAGAAAACTTCAAGAGGAGGAAGACAAAAAAGTGCGAGTTTGGTGTATATTGGCGTGGTTGTCATGACAACAGCGGCGCCAGTGTGGCTAGGGCGGGCCACAGTGTCATAACATAAGCCTACTCCAGTAGTGGCTTACCTGGCTACACTCACCCCAGTCGTCTCATCATCGATTATCTGGGTAAATGTTGCCCTGCCCCTCCTCCATTATCAACACGACTGGACACTATTTCCTAGTTCATTGTTTTGCTGCATTGTTATTTTCATCGGTAAGCGCTAAACTCGCAAGGATCATGCAGCGCCTGGGAACAGATCTATTTGTAACTGTTGGGTGGGCATACACGTGCGCACACATTGTAATCATAACTAAGCGCTAAGCCCGCAAGGGTCATACAGCGCGCACACAAAATCGACTGCCTACTAAAATAAAATAATAGAATGTCGCCCAAATAAAGTATGACTATATTCCATTATCTCATCACAACTGTTTTTCAAATGAAGTGAAGGACACAAATACTTTCAGTTTTTAGAGTCTGTAGAGAAAAACAAAAGACTTAGCTTTCAAACAATTTCTCAATTCATCTGTTCAATTCATATATTCAGGTCATGTTGTAGAGTCTACCAGCTTGTGTTGCTGTCTAGCCAAACATATCTCGTGGCTCATTTTGTGATTAGAATTAGTTTTATACTCCGTTCTAGCTATTATTTCCTGAAGTTTTCGATAACTAACTGAAATTTGTCCTCATTAAACAGTGTTTCTTGCGGTCCTTTGCAAAACTTTGTTTATATAGGCTTGAAGATTTACCGTTAGTTTTAACATCTTTATGCACCCCATATCTATCGTGTGGGTGGTAGTCAAAGGATTGCAGTGGTACACAACGGGTCCAGGGACTGCACAGCAAAGTTTTGATAGTTGAATAAGTTACAATGGTAATGAACTATTTAAATGTTTATATCCAGTCACAATCGTAACGAGTTATTTATGTAGACATTAATTTGGTCACACACAAAGTGGTAATCCTTTATTTACAGTGAGAAAAATCAGGGTATTTTTCCAGAATGGTTTGTAATATACCACTAGGATAAAATATTGTGTCCTCGGTGGATGACATGCCGATTCTAGTATCTGTCTGCAAAGGAAGACACGGTGCTATGGTTTATATATTTGTCAATGTCAGATGTGAGATGTGAGGATGAGGAAAAGGATGGGGACGAGTACTGTACCTTGTGGAACAGAGCTTTTTCACCGTGGCAGTTTCTGACTTAGCTCTGTTTACCATTACTCTCTGGTCTATTAAAGCTCAATTTGCCAACGTTTCCAGCTATTCCTTTAGAACGCATTTTGTGCGCTATTACACCATTATCGCACTTGTCGAAGGCTTTTGCAAAGTCTGTGTATACTACATGCTACGAACAGGGCCTGTAAACCACTTTACTATAGTGTTTCACGTAATCTCAGTAGCCTTCAACTCTACTTCTCCTAGTGATATGGATAGAAGGGTGTACATTCCTCTTCAGAAAATAAAAATGACTGGTGATCCAATTCAGAGGACGAATGACTGTGTCGACTTTATCAAAAAGGATCCAAAGCTAAGATAACACTGATGTGAGGAGGATATTGAAGCTGACTGGAGAAGCTAAGAAGCCAGATTGTCCTCTTGCAACATTTGTCAATCTTGTGGCAACTTCAGCCATACATTCTATGGTGTAAAACAGGTATATAATACCTACAAGTTGTGGTTAAAGGCACATGAGCAAATATATATGCCATTTTATTATGGAAAGGCTTCGGCCCTGGGGTCTTGTTCACTCCATACCCACATTCTCTGGTGGTAGAGAAAATTGTTTCACATCACCATCTTGTTCGTAGTGAGAAAACAACTTCAAATTCTTAACAAAGTGACAAACTGACTGGTAAATGAGCATATATAATATTACCATATCAACATGTGTACTTCAGTGGATCTGTTTTTTGTAATGAATAAAACATGCGATACTGATAAATAAATGAATATATGCTGTTTAATTTTGTTTTTATTTGTGATCAATAAAAAACTTTTAGCCCACCCACTAAAATGTTCTTATGTTTGCCTAAGAATGAGAAGTAATTAAATCTGATGTAAGGAAGAGGAGGATAGCTTCAGTTCCTTCGATCAAGAGCCCTTGTACGTTCTGGTGCATTATGGTGGCCAGCTGCGTGGGTCATTTATATGATTAGTCAGCACACATGCTGCCTCCTTGATCAACAACCCTGGTCATTTGTCACGCTCAGCTACCCAGAGACACAATTCCTGACTAGGTCTCGTCGTGTTGATTATCCTGATCGATTCGTGGTGAAGGAGTCGGCTCTCAACGGAAAAGACCTGGGCTCGATTCTCGGATTGGCCGAGATGTATGAGCGAGTCTCCTTACACCTGATGTCTCTATTCACTCAGCTAGCCACAGTATTATGGCTTATTTCCCAGCAGTAAACAGGTACCTCGGAGTTAGTCGGCCGAAGAAAAGTTAAACTGCTTGACTTGCTTTGGTTAACGTTCCTGGGTTAAAACTAACATATTGCTGAACTCTGTCCTACGTCGACGGAGGTGACGGGTCTACAGTGCTGGTGTGGGATGATAAATTACCGTTGACAGATGAGTGAAAGGTAAGTGACAGGTGCAGAATAATGGGTGCACAGTGACAGATGCAGAATAACAGGTGTACAATGATAGATGTAGAATGCAGGGTGTACAGTTATAGGTGCAGAATGACGGGTGCAGTGACAGGTACAGGATGACGGATGTAGGGAGAGGTGAAGGTGGTAATAAGTGTTGACAGTGAGGGTGGGTGAGAGTGCTGGTGAGTCACACCACTATACATAAATACATAATTCATATTATATACACTTATTATTTCTATCTGCTCTATTTTTTTCTATTATATTCCGATAAAATTTTTTTTTTATTATTTTATTATATATATATATATATATATATATATATATATAATATATATATATATATATATATATATAAATGAATATCGTATATTTACTTGTTTATTTATATATATATATATATATATATATATATATATATATATATATATATATATATATATATATATAAATAATATCGTATTTATTTATTATTTATATTATATATATATATATATATATATATATATATATATATATATATATATATATATTATATATATATATATATAAAATAAATGAATATCATGTATTTTACTCTTGTTTTCTTACATTCGAGGCCCTCCGGCAGGGGACAAATCCAAAACAAAAATTAAAAAGCATTATGCCAAGTCAATATCTCTATAACACTAATAACAGCGTGTCAATGAATAAGTGACGGTATAACATACAAACAAGGTAAGAAACAGACACAAATGCAGTTACATGGAAGGTTTATTGACGACGCTTCGCCCACATAATAGCCTTTTCGAGTCAGAACATGTCACTATTAAAATCTCAATTCATGCAGTTTGTCATTTTGTCATATTGCTAAACAAGCTGACATAATTTCATTGGTATACTAGGCTCAAAGCTTATCGACTACAAGAAGTTCATTAAGGCTGCAGGTGATACTTTAAATCCCCTAAAACTGGGCTGACAGTAAGCGGTTATTATTATTACTATTATCAAAACTAAGCGCTAAACCCACCAGGGTCATACAGCTCTGTAATAAACGGTTAGTGTATATAGTACATAGCGAGAGTGTAAACCGTCTCATCACTGCAATAACCAGGCGAAAATTAGTCTGATAATTACGATATTATTGTATTATATTAAAGAACACTGATAGATTTAGGCTGAACTAAGATAGGTCGGGCAAATTAAAACAAATTTTATATCGTTAATTTTAGCAAGGTTAGATGAGGTTGCTAGGTTATTTTGATGCAAACTTTAGAATGTACAAGTCATGTTAATTCACAAAAAAGAGTATCCTAACATAGGATAAATTTTAATCTTATTGTTAGGGTGGTTGGGCTTCTTTGACCGACTACCTAAACTGTCACACAAATGAACGCAAAAAAACATGGATTAACATTAAAATAATAAAAGATAAACTAAAAATTAAATATAATCTGTACGAGAACGTCGTTTATAATATTTTTTTAATGTATAAACTGTAATCTCCAGTGTAATCACTGAACAGTTTTAAGGCGTTGACAACCATGACAACCAGAGTAACAACCATGACAATCAGAGTAACAACCATGACAACCAGTGTAACAACCATGACAACCAGTGTAACAACCATGACAACCAGTGTAACAACCATGACAACCAGTGTAACAACCATGACAACCGCCAGTGGTGTTTTTTCATGTGCAACAGTTAAGTATCTTTATTCCGAAACGTTTCGCCTACAAGTAGACTTCTTCAGTCGAGTACAGAGAAGACAGCAATAGCAGTAGAGATGTAAAGAAGATACAATCAGACTTGGTTTTGAGGTGGTTAGTCCCTCAGCCTGGAGACTGAAGGACTGACCACCTCAAAACTAAATCTTGAAGGTTGATGGACTGATTATATCGTCTTTACATCTCTACTGCTTCTGCTGCCTCCTCTGTACTCGACTGAAGAAGCCTACTGTGTAAGGGAAATAAAGATACCTAAATGTTGCACATCTGTCTTACTTATCAAAAAAAAAAAGTGTGTGTTAAGTCCTGGCTGTTTTGTGTTCTCATGGAATATTTAATTATGTTGGAGGTAGTGACCGAAATGCTTTGCATAACTATGTAAGAAATCTTTGCAACACAGATAATTCTTCTTGGAAAATAAATTATTGTTGTTATTACATTAACGCCTGTGTGACTTAAAGTGCAGTATTACCTGTGGAGGAAAGATACGTTTGTAGCAGTCATCGTCATCTGTGTGTGTGGAAAGTATTTTGTCGGCATTTTATCTGCGATCCCTCGCATTGAACCGTATATATATCTTAGAATATATACACCTCATGACACATACAATGATGTATGAATATCTTTGAGTATATATACCGAGGTGATTGTCTTAGTATCACACCCTGTCCTCCAGTCTTCATGTGAGTCACACTCTGCCCCAGTCTTCATGCGAGTCACACCCTGCCCTCCAGTCTTCATGCGAGTCACACCCTGCCCTCCAGTCTTCATGTGAGTCACACTCTGCCCTCCAGTCTTCATGTGAGTCACACCCTGCCCTCCAGTTCATGAGTCACCTGCCTCCAGTCTTCATGAGTCACACCCTGCCCTCCAGTCTTCATGTGAGTCACACTCTGCCCTCCAGTCTTCATGTGAGTCACACCCTGCCCTCCAGTCTTCATGTGAGTCACACCCTGCCCTCCAGTCTTCATGTGAGTCACACCCTGCCCTCCAGTCTTCATGTGAGCACACCCTGCCCTCCAGTCTTCATGTGAGTCACACCCTGCCCTCCAGTCTTCATGTGAGCCACACCCTGCCCTCCACCTTCCAGTCTCTGTAGCCACACCTGGCCTCCTCCAGTCTCTGAGCCACACCTGCCCTCCAGTCTTCATGTGAGTCACACCCTGCCCTCCAGTCTTCATGTGAGCCACACCCTGCCCTCCACCTTCCAGTCTTCATGTGAGCCACACCCTGCCCTCCACCCTCCAGTCTTCATGTGAGCCACACCCTGGACTCCGCCCCTCCAGTCTTTCCTACTTATTGCTTCCTTCCCCTTACTTCCGCCCTCTACTCTCCCTTCACCACACTCCTCCCCTCGTCCTAATTTCCTCTTCAATAAGCGGAGTGCACGAACCCACTCTGACAACCACGTCCCTGCTGCCTGGAAAGTGCCACCCACTCTGACAACCACGTCGCCGCTCCCTGGAAAGTGCCACCCACCTCTGACAAGCACGTCGCCGCTCCCTGGAAAGTGCCACCCACCTCTGACAACCACGTCCCTGCTGCCTGGATGGTCGCACTCACCTCTGACAACTACATCCCTGATGCCTGGAAGGTGGCACCCACCTCACAACACCGTCCCAGCTCCCTGGATGGTGCCACCCACCGAGAAAGTGAAGTTACAATGAAGAGGATGGGCCACTGGAAGTTAACAGAAATGGTAAATGAAGATTTTCTACCCACCGGAGGAAAGTACTGGGCTGGCTGGTCACCTGAAGACACCCTCACCTCAGCTCCTCAAGGAAAACAGTGAAATATTAATTCTTATTGTATAAGAAGCTTAATTCTGATTGGATGATATAAGAAGCTTTATTCTGACGATGTGATATTGACGAACCTAAGACACTCAGTGAAATTTGGAGATTCAGATTTAGTTTATAGGGTTTATAGGGTAGGGAGTTACCATGATGGGTGCAGGTGGGTAGGGAGTTACCATGATGGGTGCAGGTGGGTAGGGAGTTACCATGATGGGTGCAGGTGGGTACGGAGTTACCATGGTGTTCAGGTGGGCAGTGAACTACTATGGTGGGTGCAGGTGGGTAGTGAACTACCATGGTGTGCAGGTGGGTAGGGAGTTATCGTGGTTGATGCCCGCAGCTAGTAAGTCCTGCCGATTAGCCTAGTGAATGCTGTGTGGGCAGCAAAAATTGGCACGTACTCCACGGAGCGACCTTTGCACGGCCTCCGCGTGGAATTAATCACAAACAAAAATACAGACTAAATCACACGCACAGTATAACTACAGTGAAGGTACAGTCCAAAGGGAAGGGCAACTCCAGTTCCTTGAATCAAAATCCCTTCACCAGCTTCAAGGCACCCCGTTGAGTTGTTAATCATAAAAGCGGTATGATTGTCAGGCAATTATTTAAACTAAATAAACTCAACCAACAAGGCTGTATTTTAAAAATAATATTCAATTAAAAGGGTTAGCTTAATAATTTGCAGTTTGATTTGGATTTATCTTCATTAAGTAAGATGGTTGAGTGGTTACCTTACTGCCTAGTTAGATCAAGTGTTCTAAGTCAATCCTGAGGCAGAACAACTTGCTAATATGATTTAAGCTCTTTCTGGAGAGGAACCATATCGCCACCGGCTTGTGGGCAACACTCCACTGGTTAACAAATATTTTGTTCAACGACAGAAATTTACCTTCAAGGTCTTGTGTGGTAGTGGCTCCAGTCCTAGGCATGTATTGATGTGTTAATACTGCCCCGGTCCCGCAAGTATGAGTTGAACAGCTTGTTCTTGCTGGCGACTTGTGAGTGTTCTTGCTGGGGATCTGTGAGTGTCTTTACTGGGACCTATAAGTGTTCTTGATGGGGACCTGTGAGTGCCTTTACTGGAACGTATAAGTGTTCTTGATGGGGACCTAAATATGTCCTTGCTATTGACCGAGCTCATAAAAAAAATAGGTACAGAAACGTAGTCCAATTTTAATTTTCCATGTGTTTGTTAGTTGGAAGGTGTTGTGGCCACACTAATGTGACTTCTGCTCATCTTTAAACCCGGTGTTCATGCATCAAAATTTGGTACATCATTTCTTCTTCAATTAAATGTGGCTACAATACAAAGCCATAAATCATCCAGAAAATTATATTTTCCTACCCCTTTAATCGATAAGTCTTTGTCCTATTGTTGCTGTTGAAATTATTATTTTATTATGGGGAAGTGCTAAATTTGTAAAGGTCATAAAGAACAAAAAGGCACAATAACGTGACTGGAACAAAACGTCGTCATAAGATTTTCTCTCTTCTACGTGCGGGTTTTAAGTACTGTAAAGGTCATGTAGTTCCTGGAGAACGAGAGTTATAATCAAATCTGACCTGACAGGGGAAGCTCACGTTTCTTGGATCAAGAGCCCTTCACCATGAAAGCACCTATCACCAAGCCATTCCTTTGACATCAAGGGGATGCCTTGATACTAGTAAAGGGTTACTCTATCTTTCCCTTACACCGTCGGATAAAAAATGATGACCTCCTTATGGATCTAGTTCTCTAATATAATAAGAATTTTTTCCTTCCCCAGGCCACTTTGCTCCTACTGCCCTGGCAGTTACAGAGTGGATGTTCCATTGAACACACATGTGATTGCTCCGAGGTTAAGCCTCTGAATAAGCCTCTGGGATCTAATAGGGAAGACCCAGCTTACACGCTTCATTAAGCTTACATATTGTCTTCAGAGCTCAATGATAACCCGCGTGGAGACAGAAACTCAGGAGAGTAATTGATCAATTAATCTCCTGAGTTTGTCTCCATATGGTTGAGCATTGACAAGTGTTCATTTCACTTTAGTCATTCATTATCTTCAGAGTTCATACACAAATAACCCGCATATAGCAGAGAGGAGCTTACGACGACGTTTCGGTCTGACTTGGACCATTTACAAAGTCACACTAACAAAAAGAATGAATGAAATGAATGAATAAATACAGGCAAGATCCCAATGGGATGAGCGGAGAAGACGGTACAGACGAAGAATAGCGCTGGAGAGGAGTCTTCTTAGTCGTAGAAATAGAGCCAGGGCTTAACCCAGCAGCTAAGGCGATCGTGGGGCAGACTTGAGAACAGGAATAGCAGGCTTTCCTGTTGGTGAGACTTCTTAGTGATTTGTGATAGTGGAGTCGTCGTCTGCATTCTTGATGTAGTTGAATGTTGATGTGGGGATCAATTTTATATACGTTCGTTTGTAGTTAATACGAGAGTCTTTTACTATCTGTTCTAAGATTTCGATGAGTTCAGAAACAGATGCGTAGGGGTAACCTTTGTTGGTGAACTTAACGTCCCCTGACGTATATACGAACTCAAGGTGGCTGGATTTACATCAATGGTAAAGTTCCTGTTGTGTGCATAGTAGACGATGTTTTCCATTTGAGGGTGCGGCTGGTTGTGTCTTGTACTAAATCGTAGTGTGAAGCAAATGTTGGTGTAGGCGGTGATGTTCTGGTCGTCTTAGCAGGAGTGGATAGTGTGGATGTGGAGGTATCTGAATGGGCGGCGGCTGTTGAGTTTGCAGTAGGCTGGGAGGTCCCTGATTTGTTGGTTCTGGAGTCTTTTGGAGATATCAGAGGCATTTCATTGGTTGTGAATGGAGTGCCGTGACTGGAAGTAAGTGGTGTTGGTTGTGATGGTGGTGGAGCAGCGTCGTGAGATTGATTTGCAGGTGGAGAAACGATGACAGGTTGTTGGTTATTGTTGAGTATCAGTGAAGATGGTGGAGATGTTGGGAATTTGAACTCTGGCATGTTATTTAACTTGAGGAGTTCATTTATGGATGAGTTAAAGGTTCCAGGAACAGCAGCATTGTGCATATGAGCATATATCATACAGTAGTATATGGTGGTTGGGTCACAATCAGGTGCGATGGTGGCAGTGGAGGGTTGATTCGAAGCTTGGAGAATTTTTGTTGTGGTAGCTTGTAGTTTCGTAATAGCAGCATAGGTGGGTGATTTCTGTGCTACTTCTTGGGTCTTCTTCATAATGTCTTTTCTATTTGGACATTTAGCGGCTAGAGTGTGATGATCGGTGCTTTTACAGTTGAGACAAGTTGGTGTTGGAGGTTCAGAGACGGGGCATGACCGAAAATCATGTCCTTCATTACCACATGTTGTGCAAAACTTCCTGTCCTTCACTGGACAGTCTCTGGTGTTGTGTGCATAAGAGTAACAATTCCAACATTGAGGAATGTAATGGTATCTCTCAGCTTCGATGTGTGTGGGGCTGATGAAGTAATAAAATACTGCAATACCATCAGCCAATGCAGTGGCAGCCATATTTACATCGGTGAACGTGATTTTGAGCATGGATGGAGCTGTAGGTATTTTCATAATGCTCTCGACTTTGGCCCATGAGTTTTGATTTTCAATGGACGTCTTGAGTTCGTCTATAGGTTGAACTGTAAGAAGCTTATCAAGTTTCTTAAGGAAGACTGACCTTCTTGCCCTGAGAGCTGGAGATGACATGACAGTAAATCCTCGACCTGCTAGAGTGGTGGTGGCTGTTGTAGTGAGTAGCTTTTCTGTTTCTTCATCGTCGCTGCACACTACAATAAATGCTTCCTTCAGGGTCAGTATGGTGTTGAACTTCACTTGTAACACACTTCTAACGCAAATTGCTAGAGCAAGTTTTGAAGAATCGTTCACAGTGCCACTGTTTGGTTTGATCTTGACTCGATTTCCATAGCTCATCGTGATGTCCAATTTAGGATGGTGATGACTGTATAAAATTCCCCTCCCCAACGGGGATCGCAGGAGACTGAATGCCAAGAATCAGAGCTGCTGGAAGATCAACACGACGAGCAGGACAAACACAGATGCCATGACGATGTTGTTATTGTTAGGCTAAGACGATGACGAGGAGTAAGACGATGATGTTCACAATCTTGATGACTGCTGGACACAACGAACAAAAAGAATGAATGAATGAATAAGTTCAGGTAAGATCCCAATGGGATGAGCGGGGAAGACGGTACAGATGAAGAATAGCGCTGGAGAGGAGTCTTCTTAGTCGTAGAAATAGAGCCAGGGCTTAACCCAGCAGCTAAGGCGATCGTGGGGCAGACTTGAGAACAGGAATAGCAGGCTCTCCTGTTGGTGAGACTTCTGTGGGGTGAGCGGGAGGACGGGACAGCCGAAGGAGAGGAGTGTAGAAGTTGAGCCAGGGCTTAACCCAGCAGCTAAGGCGAAAGTGGGTCAGAGGGGCGAACAGCTCAAGGTACCTGTCATTGAAACAAAAGGTTATTTGTAAATAGGGTTAGGAGCAGGTTCATACAAGGAATAGAAAGGTTGTGTTGGTTTGTGGGTCTACGAATGTCTTCGTCAAGTGAGGATCGGAACGAACGAGTTCAGGTAAGATCCCAATGGGATGAACGGGAAGACGGGACAGACGATGAGTAGCACTGGAGAGGAGTGTTCTTAGTAGTAGAGATAGAGCCAGGGCTTAACCCAGCAGCTGAGGCGATCGTGGATAGAGCTGGAGAGATCAGGACTTGGCTGGCGATGTCGGCAAGCTGTGCAGGCTGCATCATGGTGATGGATGTGTAGAACTGGTCGGTAAATGGTTGCTGGAGATCGGCGGGAGGGGGAGGCATGCTTCAATATGATTGGCCGTTAAGTAAACAGGATCATCGGTGATTGGTGGATAGAAAACTCTTCATATCTGTGTTCTTGTTTAGTTTTACGTTCTTGTCGTAGAACCATTTTGAAGTCTTCTGAAAGCTGGTTTTGACAATACAGTAAGTTTGATCAAGGTTTTGTCTTTTTCTAAGTCTTCAATTAGTGCTGTTTCAGTGTGGTGAGGGCAGCCAGCAGCAACAGTGTACTTGATACTACCATGACGCATGGAATAGACGGCCTGAGGTGCATATAGCGTCGGGGTGTGAGGATTATATGTGTAGAAAGTGAGGGGTTCAGTTGGTCTGAATATTGTTTCCTCTTCCATTTCTTCAGGTCTTGGAGTATCTTGAGGTGGATTTTCAGGAGGGAGTGTCTTGGCTTTCTTGGCTTTTGGTGGTTGAGTTGGAGAAGGAGCAGGTGGTTCGTTAGTAGTAGCAGAGGAGGTGGAAGACACAGATGGGTCAGGCAAGGTTGCTGATTGGTCCACAGCGGTGGTGATGTTGGAAGTAGCTGATTGGCTGTTTCTTGGAGATGGAATTTCAGGTGTTGTGACATTGCCAAAATCTTTGGTGAGCTTCATGATGTCGGCAGATGGTGGAGAGTCTGGAAAAGTAAAGTTTGGCATATTATTCAATCGGAAGAGCTTGTTAATAACAGTGTTGAAGGAACCTGGTATCGCCATATTATGCATGTGTGCATATAGCATACAGTAATGAATTTTCGTAGGTTCACAAGCTGGTGGAGCGGTGGTGGAGGGTTGGGTAGCTTTTAAAAGTTTTGTAGTGTCGTCCTGGAGTTTGGTGATGGCAGCATAAGTAGGTGACTTGGAAGGTGTCTTCTTTTGTTCTGCTTCCTGGATTCTTTTCAGAATTTCTCGACGAGTGGGGCACTTTGCCGCAAGAGTATGATGATTGTTTTTGCAGTTGAGACACTTAAGTGGGGCAGTAGAAGTGCAAGTCTTGGAATCGTGGCCTTCAGACCCACAGGTAGAGCAGAGCTTTTAACAACAACAACAAAAAGAAAGGAAGCAGAGGGTTTATATAGGCAGCCGACAGGGGCGGGAACAAGAGAAAGTGGTGGAGGAGTAATAGTGGTAGTAGTAGTGGTAGTTGTAGAAGTAGTAGTAGTAGTAGTAGTAGTAGTAGTAGTAGTAGTAGTAGTAGTGGAGTCAGTCAAATACTAAGAAAGAGGAGCACTGTAAGGGGGCTAGTGGCCCACATAGGGTAGGGGCAAGAACACAGAGGGGGAAAAAAGATAATAATGAACCACATAAACAAGGCAAAAGAAAGAAAACACAGAGGAGACAGAAGAAAGAGGAAAGAGGAAAGGGGAAGAGGGAGAAGGGAAAAAAGAATCAGGTTAAGTCACGGGTGTTCAAAAAGAAAGGAAGCAGAGGGTTTATATAGGCAGCCGACAGGGGCGGGAACAAGAGAAAGTGGTGGAGGAGTAATAGTGGTAGTAGTAGTGGTAGTTGTAGATAGTAGTAGTAGTAGTAGTAGTAGTAGTAGTAGTAGTAGTAGTAGTAGTGGAGTCAGTCAAATACTAAGAAAGAGGAGCACTGTAAGGGGGCTAGTGGCCCACATAGGGTAGGGGCAAGAACACAGAGGGGGAAAAAGATAATAATGAACCACATAAACAAGGCAAAAGAAAGAAAACACAGAGGAGACAGAAGAAAGAGGAAAGAGGAAAGGGGAAGAGGGAGAAGGGAAAAAAGAATCAGGTTAAGTCACGGGTGTTCTAAAGTTTGGAGCATTTAACAATGTACGTAATGGGAAAGGAAAGCATCAACAGAGACAAAGCCAGGACTCAGATTCACACAAGGAAAGTTTTGAATAAGGGAGGATTCAACAAGACGACGACTGTGAAAGTTGGATGTAGGGTAAACAATTTTAGCAGAAGACCAATCAATAGGATGACTGTGATCTCTGACATGACAGAAAAGAGCATTATTGGTGTCGGTAAGCCTAACACTATTTTTGATGCCCCCCACCCGGGGGGCCCCAAGAAAGAAGAAGAAGAAGACGTCGCTCCACCCGGGGCCCCAAGAAAAGAATGAAGAAAGAAGAAGATGATCGACACCCTCTACCCAGGGGGCCAAGGCCGGGTCAACATTTGGAGAAGACCCGGGCCGGACATACCGGCGTACCTACAACAACAACAACTATTTTTGTGCTCCCTAAGTCTGTCAGAAAGAGATCGGCCAGTTTTTCCAAAGTACTGAAGAGGACAGGAGGAACAAGAAATAGAGTAGACACCAGGAGCATCTATAGAGGGAGGAGAGGTATGAACTAGATTAGTGCGAAGAGTGTTAGTCTGGCGGAAAGTAAGTTTGATATCTAAGAAACGGAGAGAGTTGTTGAGACTAGAGAGACCGGAAATGTAGGGAAGACAGAGGACAGGATTAGATTTTTAGATTTTGCCACCGAAGTGGCTAGTTTATTGTGCACCCCATATCCATCCTGTGGACGGTAGCGCAAGAGCATATGGATACACAAAAGGCCTAGGCACTAGGCCCCAAAAGGGTTAACAATTGTACATTTGGATTTATATCTACATTTCAATTATCTGTTACAAGCAAATTTAGGAAATTTGCTTAGTATAACTGGTATCTTATTTCATGAATAAGATATCTTGACATGTCACATAGGTTAGTTCCCAGGAGTAGAGTGTTTGGGAGAGAAGAAAGTCCGATTAGCATGTGAGAAGGCAGAGTCTATGAAATGGGGAGGGTAGCCAAGACGGGAAAAAGAATTATGAATAGAAATTTCTACTTCAAGGAACTGAGGATCACAAATGCGGAGAGCACGGAGAAAGAGGGAGATAAGAACACTTTTCTTGACAGAGGAGGCATGATAAGAAAAGTAGTGAATGTACATGCCACTGTGCATAGGCTTGCGGTACACGGAAAAGGCAAAACCTGTAACTGAGCGGTGGACATGAACATCAAGGAAAGGAAGCAAGGAATTAGATTCCCATTCAGCTTTAAACTTAGTGGAAGGGGAATGATTATTAAGAGCATCAAGAAATGGTTGGAAGAGACTAGAGTCATGAGGCCAAAGAACAAAGGTGTCATCTACATGAGCCAGAGTGAAGGACGCACATCAATAGTGGGAAGAAGAACAGTCTCGAAGTATTCCATGTAAAGATTAGCAAGAACAAGAGATAGAGGAGAGCCCATAACAACACCGAAGGTTTGAGAATAATATTTACCTTGGAAGGAAAAGGAATTAGAGTCCACACAAAGGTGGATAAGATCAAGAAAGACAAGTCGTCCTTCCAATATTGTCTTAAGGACCCCCAAGCAAAAAAATAAATGAATTATATATAAGAGACGGTTGAGAGCTTATGTGTAGCAATTTTAGCCTCGCTACTATTAGTCTTGACTGTACCACTGGTTGTTCTAGCATGGTAATTGATAAGTTTAGACATTGCTACTAAGTCTGTTCTGATTTTCTGTTGATGGGTCTAGCCTAACTATTGGCAGTTTTAACCTGATTACTGTAATTTTATTTTTGCAGGCTAAGAATGGTATAAAGAATCTTGGAGAATGTAACAAGAATAATATATACTTCATACTGACAAGCTTGACACTGGCCACCTTGACACTGGCCAGCCTGACACTGGCCAGCCTGACACTGGCCAGCCTGACACTGGCCAGCCTGACACTGGCCAGGCTGACACTGACCAGCCTGACACTGACCAGCCTGACACTGACCAGCCTGATACTGACCAGCTTGACACTGGCCAGCCTGACACTGGCCAGCTTGCCACTGACCAGCCTGACAGTGAACGAAATCTGCCAAACTTCTCTGTCAACATTATAGCCAAATATTTGAACAATCTAATAAAGCGAATACAAAAGCGTGCTGAGGAAACGTCAGGCGCGGAGTAAGCTTTAAGTGTGACGATGTTTCGCTCTGTTCAGAGCTAGTCTGCACAGACCAAAACGTTGTCACAATAAAAGCTTGCTCTGCACCTGTGTATTTTCCTCAACATTATAAATTACCAAACAAAAACAAATATATTATTATGATGAAGCGCTAAACCCGTTGGGGTGATACAACATCTGAAGATTTGTGGACTGGGAGGAAATGGGTCATTAAGGTTGCAATTCGGCTACGCTTCAACATGAACTTTAGCCTCTCATATAAGGCTTCAAGTAAACTCTGAAGAGTATATACACTGAGAAATGCGCACCTTCGCTTCTTGCTTTCAAAATCAAAATCAAGTTTATTTCCGCATGACGCATTATTTACACAGGAATGGGTTGACGCTTGAATGCATGCAGACACCCCCATTATTTTGTGGCTATCGTAGCAGCCTCATGACTGGAGTTGTTGGTCGAAACGCCCATCGCTTGAGATGAGTTTTTTTCCCCCTCCAGGTGTTGTATTTACTTTTCTCTAGCGGGTATATGTCAACGAGCGCCTTACCAAAACGACACAAAACTTCCTCTATAGACTAAGAAAACTGAGCCTTGACCAAAAAATCCACCAGTGCTTTGCGAGGGATGGGAAAATCGCAGTCAGAAAGAATCCACAGGAAAGGTATTTCATATTTACCGAACATAAGCTAAAAAAAATTCCAAAGTCTCACTGCTTGTCAGTGAAACAGTCTTATAGTTTAAATGAATTTTCCCATATCAGTACATTGTTTCCCTTCCATTTGTTCGCCAGTTTACTTACTCGTAATAAAAATCTCAATATCCACAGAGGATGTCCAAGTTATTTTACGCATTTTTTTAACACAGATTAATTTAACAGAGTTATTATCCTATCTCAATTCATTTCGAAGCCCAGGCCTATTTAAGGTGTGCTACTGCTACCGCCCCCTGAGATGCTACCCACGATAGTCGACTAACACCCAGGTACATACTTACTGCTAGGTGAATGGGTGGGGATGATGGAGCAGGTGTAAGGAAACATACCTAACGTTTCCACCCGTGCCGCAGATCGAACCACAGACCCTTGGCATATGAGCTGAATGCGCAACCAACTAAGCCACCTCATGCTGGTAACTGATTGTTTGATTTAATAACAGCCAGTAGTTTCTTTACTTCTTTGGTCACTTCAGTGGGGAGGGGGAGTTCATATCAAGTGGAAGTTTGTATACTTGCCTAGCTTCTTGCTTGCTTGCTTGCTTGCTTGCTTGCTCTTGCTCTCTCTTGCTCTCTCTCTCTCTCTCTCTCTCTCTCTCTCTCTCTCTCTCTCTCTCTCTCTCTCTCTCTCTCTCTCTCTCCCTCCCTCCGTCATGGTGGGCCGCTCCCAGTTTCAATTCATTTCTCCCTCTCCCATAACGTATCATAAATTACCATAACCCTGAAATGTAGAGGTTTTAACAACATTTTGGTAGTCTCCCCGCCCTAGCTGCCCTATTATGACTCCTACTTTCAGGGGGGATGCAGTCAACACCCTCACTGCATATTCACCACTTTACTGTGATTTCCTTTCAGAATGCCCTCCTCCCCCCCCAAAAAAAAAAAAAATATATATATATATACTATAGCCTTATGTATTTTTCAGATAATAACTAGGTGCCGAAGAAATTATAGTATGAGGATTTTATAAAATTATTATTGATTATTTCTTAATTATTCACATTTTTTCTCAAATACCAAAATTGTTTACGGCAAATGCAAAGTATATATACAATGTATATATCTCCTAAGTGTATGCACACCGAGAGGCATTTTTCAGTGTATGGTGAATAAGACACATGTAGAACACCAGGGTATCTTTATTCTGGAGACGATTCGCCAACCAATGACTTCATCAAACTCAATGCATTAATTATTGGAAGATGTTGAAACTGGAGACAGTAGAAGACGAGGTAATCAGTCCCCAGTTTCAACACCTTCAAGTTATCTCTGTACTGAATTGCTAAAGCCACTAGGTGGCGAATCATCTTCAGAATAAAGATACCCAGCCCAGGCGCTCCACGTCATTCATTAATTTCTCGGTATCGTATACCATTAGAACCGTTATACTCTCAAGTGTTTATACAATACACAGAGTATATAACAATGAGAGCATATTTTGAAAATTGGTTTAGTAATTAAAGAATTCTTGATTTTAATGTCTAGGATTAAATTTTTTTTTAAGGCAACCTTACAGTCAGGGTAAACAAGTCGAAATATATCTATTACTGGTCTTGCTGTCTCCACCTGGGTATTCTCTCTCTCCTTACTGACAAGTGTTTATTACGCTTTGATTACACACACACACACACACACACACACACACACACACACACACACATATATATAGTGATTGCAAATATGAAAAATACTACTAAGAAAATAGGAAATAAAATCTGAGCGCTTTCATACATATCTTCAGAGAAATGAAGATATATGTGTAAGCACATGAAAGCGCTCAAATTTTATTTCCTATTTGTATTGTGGTATTTTTTCATATATATATATATATATATATATATATATATATATATATATATACAATGATGTTAAAAATAGGTGGGTTACGCCTTATAACGCTCGTGTAGTGTACAGGCCTACGACTTAAACCTAAGACACTAATTTATGGCCAATAAATTAATCTCCTTTGTAAACATTACTTGAATAAAATTACCATAATGTTAGACTTTAAAAGAAAAATGATAATTTTGAATTCATACTGATATCCATGAACATAAAAGGTCAGTGAGGTGCACTATTATAAATGCTAAATTTATACAGCCGGATAATAATTTAGATATTCACGTTGAGGCAGCTGGCGGGTGGGTGGTTGGAGAAGGGTGGGCTTGGTGGGTGGTTGGGGAAGGGTGGGTGGTTGGAGAAGGGTGGGCTTGGTGGGTGGTTGGAGAAGTGTGGGTGGTTGGAGAAGGGTGGGCTTGGTGGGTGGTTGGGGAAGGGTGGGTGGTTGGAGATGGGTGGGCTTGGTGGGTGGTTGGGGAAGGGTGGGTGGTTGGAGAAGGGTGGGCTTGGTGGGTGGTTGGAGAAGGGTGGGCTTGGTGGGTGGGTGGTTGGAGAAGTGTGGGTGGTTGGAGAAGTGTGGGTGGTTGGAGAAGGGTGGGCTTGGTGGGTGGTTGGAGAAGGGTGGGCTTGGTGGGTGGTTGGGGAAGGGTGGGTTTGGTGGGTGGTTGGAGAAGGGTGGGTGGTTGGAGAAGGGTGGGCTTGGTGGGTGGTTGGAGAAGGGTGGGATTGGTGGGTGGTTGGGGAAGGGTGGGTTTGGTGGGAGGTTGGAGAAGGGTGGGTGGTTGGAGAAGGGTGGGCTTGGTGGGTGGTTGGAGAAGTGTGGGTGGTTGGAGAAGGGTGGGCTTGGTGGGTGGTTGGAGAAGTGTGGGTGGTTGGAGAAGGGTGGGTTTGGTAGGTGGTTGGAGAAGGGTGGGGTTGGTGCGTGGTTGGAGAAGAGTGGGTTTGGTGGGTGGTTGAAGAAGGGTGGGGTTGGTGGGTGGTTGGAGAAGGGTGGGTTTGGTGAGTGGTTGAAGAAGGGTGGGGTTGGTGGGTGGTTGGAGAAGGGTGGGTTTGGTGAGTGGTTGGAGAAGGGTGGGTTTGGTAGGTGGTTGAAGAAGGATGGGTTTGGTAGGTGGTTAGAGAAGGGTGGTAATTGGGGTGGGCAAGTTGGTTGTCAAAATACTGCTGGATGGGTTGGGGTTGCCTTGTGGATGGAGAAAGGGTTGGTGGGATAGTGAATGGAAAAAGGCTACACGAAGGATGCTTCCCGGGGTCAAGGCCCCAGCGGCCCGGTCCCAGACCAGACCTACAGATAGATCAAGGCCTGATCAACCAGGCTTTTATTGCTGGCCGCAAGCAGTGCAACGTACGAACCACAGCCTGGCTGGTCAGGCACTAATCTGAGGGACAAAAGAGCACTGCAGCAGGCCTACTGGCCCAAGCTGGTCAAATCTAACTCACACCCACTCATAAGAACATGTCCATTGCTCTCTTTAAGACAGCCAGTGGTTTATAAGTAATTTTCCTTACGATCGGAGGGAGGGTGTTGAAAAGTCGGGGACCTCTCATACTTTAATCTGAGATACTTTATATCGTCTGTCAAATCTCTTGCTTCCACTCGGAGTGATTCCAGTTTGCAGGTTTGGGACCAGTCTATCCAGGATTTTCCAGGCGTAAATTATTATGTATCTTTCTCGCCTACGTTCCAAGGAATACAGTCGAAAGGATTTTAGATGTTCCCAGTAGTTTAGATGCTTGAGTGTATACGGGAAACAAAAATTCTCTGTACGTTTTCCAGCTGATCAAACTCGCCTGCTTGTAGGGAAGTATTAGTATACTAGAGTATTCCAGTCTGGAAAGAACAAGTATCATCACTGACTCAGCGTCTCCTCTTGAAAGTTCTAGTTACTCAACGTATCATTTTCCTTGTTGCAGCAATACAACCATTGTTGTGATCCTTGTTGCAGCAATACCACCATTGTTGTGATCCTTGTTGCAGCAATACCACCATTGTTGTGATCCTTGTTGCAGCAATACCAACATTGTTGTGATCCTTGTTGCAGCAATACCACCATTGTTGTGATCCTTGTTGCAGCAATACCACCACTGTTGTGATCCTTGTTGCAGCAATACCACCACTGTTGTGATCCTTGTTGCAGCAATACCACCACTGTTGTGATCCTTGTTGCAGCAATACCACCATTGTTGTGATCCTTGTTGCAGCAATACCACCATTGTTGTGATCCTTGTTGCAGCAATACCACCATTGTTGTGATCCTTGTTGCAGCAATACCACCACTGTTGTGATCCTTGTTGCAGCAATACCACCATTGTTGTGATCCTTGTTGCAGCAATACCACCACTGTTGTGATCCTTGTTGCAGCAATACCACCATTGTTGTGATCCTTGTTGCAGCAATACCACCATTGTTGTGATCCTTGTTGCAGCAATACCACCATTGTTGTGATCCTTGTTGCAGAATACCACCATTGTTGTGATCCTTGTTGCAGCAATACCACCATTGTTGTGATCCTTGTTGCAGCAATACCACCATTGTTGTGATCCTTGTTGCAGCAATACCACCATTGTTGTGATCCTTGTTGCAGCAATACCACCATTGTTGTGATCCTTGTTGCAGCAATACCACCATTGTTGTGATCCTTGTTGCAGCAATACCACCATTGTTGTGATCCTTGGCATCATCACATCCAAGGCGGGGTGAAGAAAAGAGGGTGAGTGGGTAGGGCGTAACCAGCGTGTGGGAGTATAGGCGGGTGTGTTGGACATGAGCATTTGACTGAGAGTGGGACGGGGATGGGATGTAAATGAGTGGGCATGGAAGGGTGATGCGGGCCATAGGGAGTGGGTCCGGGATGGTGATCACAAGGGAGGGCAGGATGGGTTTTTGCGGGGCAGGTGGGAGTGTGGTAGGGATGGGATGTTGGAGGGTGAGCTTTGGAGGGGGTGGCGGCTGGGTCTGCACAAGAAACAGATGCTGTGTTGGCTCTATTCTTAACAATTTTAAATGAGTTCTTGTTAATTGACCAATTTTACCTATTCGGCACGACATTTATATATATATATATATATATATATATATATATATATATATATATATATATATATATATATATATGCAAAAGATCACAGTAAACAGGTGATATCAAAATATGCAAGAAAACCACTATGAAAAAATAGAAGAATTCAAGCGCTTTCGTGACTACTCACATTATCAAGGAACTATGATAATGTGAGTAGTCACAGCTGAATTCTTCTATTTTCATAGTGGTTTTCTTCATATATATATATATATATATATATATATATATATATATATATATATATTTTATATATACAACTGAATATGGCTGATAGTGGCTGGAAGTAGGCCCAAAAGGGGTTACAGGAGTACATCTGGATTTATATCTACAGTTTACTTATCTGTTGCAAAAAATAGGAAATTTGCTAATATGTCTGGCATCTTAATTTAATATCTTGACATATCATGGTTATTATACTGTCTATCTGACTTATGTTTCACGCCAATTAAAAAAAAATTAATATATTAATAATTATATTCCATTTACACAACTATGACGTTTACTGTAAAACTAAAACTTGCAGGTTTAATAATAATATTTCGTTTTCATTTCAATTTTCATTTTACATGTTGACTAAGACCCCAGCAGGAATGGTGCTACAAGTTTTTCATGGAATTGGATTCTCTGAAACACCTTGAGATCCATGGAATTCTGCTGTCTTCTTGTCCTAACTTCTCAGTGTGGCGACTCACAGAGTGAACGCCTGCTGCATCTTCACTTCGACCTTTAAAGAGTTGGAAAGAGTAAGACTTTTCACAGAAGCCTTACTTCAGCCAAAGTAATTATTACTCAGTTTAGAACTGATGACGAGATCTTAGGAGTTTGAATTTTTTTGCCCCGTTTGTATTTAGAGTTTGTATATATATATATATATATATATATATATATATATATATATATATATATATATATATATATATATATATATATATATATATATATATATGCAAAAGATCACAGTAAACAGGTGATAGTTCCTTGATAAAGTGAGTAGTCACGAAAGCACTTGGAATTCATCTATTTTTCATAGTGGTTGTCTTGCATATTATATATATATATATATATATATATATATATATATATATATATATATATATATATATATATATATATATATATATATATATATATATATACCACTCGTTTGTGGGTACAATAATATAAAATACTGCTCGCTGGGCTAGTACACCAAACAGGGGGTAGAATGAAATTAGCTCAGAGGCATCCACACCACCGTATGTCCTCGGATGACAGGTACAACACCTAGCTTGGCTGGGTGCGTCATTCTTGAGGCTTGTGTGGTCCCGTAGACTAGAGCGTCATGTGTTTTCGCTCACCATGAGGCGGGCAAAATCAGCATGGGTTCGACTCCTAGGGCAAGCAAAAATTTGTGTATGCAATAATTTCGCAAAAATCATTCTGAACGTAACGAAAAAAAATATATTTCACTGTGTTTATTATTAAATTATTATAAATTTATATAAACTATATTTAGTTGGATAAGCCTAAATTAAATTGCGCTTGTTATAATAAAGGTAAGGTAAGTTTCCTAAGGTTCTTTTGGTACAAAATCATTAATTTTTATATCAACAAATGAAAAAATTATATATATATATATATATATATATATATATATATATATATACACGAGCATAAGGAATTTATTATTTTAAGAGAGACAGTTCCTGATTTTGGAACCTTCTGCAGTAATTTTTGATGACCTGGTTTAAGAACCCGTCTGACAAGCCATTCATTACTTGGGCAGCTCCAGAGGTGGCACTGCAGGGGTATCTCTCTCCGTCTTTGCATAATTCCTCCACCTTTTGAGAATTTCTCGATCTTTGATTAACTGATCAAAACCAGCTCCGTCAGGTTGAGATTTGACAAAACAGGAAATTAAATCTCCACCTCCTGGAGAGGCTTCAGGAGTCCCTCAGTAGCTTTTCATCTTGGCCTACATCTTAGTCAAGTGGAGACTTGAACTACGGACAATGAGACCTTCATCTCTTGGACATAATCCCACAAGTCTTCCTGACCGCCTTCCACCTGCCTCTGTGCATCGATCTACACCATCTCAGATGATCAATATCTCAGTTTCCTGGAGATGATTCAGAAACTCAGCCTCGATCTCCGGTGCGCCTGTCTCCACTCATAGTTTTCTTCCTATATTACTCTTGCGATTTTGGCTTAAATAGCAACGCAATAGTTTTGCAAAAATCATTCTGAACCTAACGAAAAAAACATATTTGCTCATTATTATTAAATTATTGTAAACGTATCTAAAATATATTTAGTTGGATTAGGTTAAATTAAATTGAACTTGTTATAATAAGATTAGGTAAGTTTTCTAAGGTTCTTTTGGTACAAAATTATTAATTTTTACATTAACATAAATGAAAAAATATATCTTTAAACGTATAAGAGAAAATTTTAGAAAGGACTTAATTTTAAATGAGTTCTTGTTAATTGACCAATTTTACCTATTCGGCACGACATATATATAAAACCGAATATACCGTAAATATATATTGGATTTTTAAAAGTGCTATGTTTTAGTTTCATGGAAAACTTGTAACATTCTATTTGCACTGCAGTTTGACAGAAAAAAATGATTGTATGAAAAATGCATGTGTATAAGTTTCAGATATTCACCAAAGGTTTTGTATATAACAAAAAGAGAATGAAAGTCAGACTGGTGATGACAGCCAAGGTCCTGCTGATAGTGCAGACAGCAGGGGTTGGTGTGTGGGTTGGCAGAGGAAAGATGTGGGAGGTGGTGGCAGGGAGAAACGAGTGAAGGGGCCGGAAATAGTGGAGAGAGAGAAAAGAATTGGGAAGGAGTCAGGGAGGGTGATGGGATGGCTAGAGAAAAGTTGGACTGGTTGTGGATCACGGATGAAGTAAGGGGCGGTGAGAGAGCAAAAATAAAAGGTAAAAACAACAGAATTTTTAAAATAATTACGATGATAGCAGCGCCAGAACTAGAGTAATCACGAGAAAAGAGAAACAATTAAAACTGGAATATCCAGCAGTAGTGTAGTGTTCAACACTAATATATATATATATATATATATATATATATATATATATATATATATATATATATATATATATATATGGGGGGTAGGGGGGACATGATAACAGCGTATAAAATACTAAGAGGAATTGACAAGGTGTACAGGGCCAGACTGTTTCAGAGAGAATGGTTATAGTTATGATCATAATTTTTAAAGGGGTGGACCGGTAAGCCAGCGGAAGGCCTCGGTCAGATGACCGAAAGCTCCAATGGCGGGTCATCATCATCTGACTAAGACCCGCGTCAGGAAACACTTGTCCTGTTTCCTGACGAAGCTTACCTAACCTGACGTGCTTCAGAGATGGGATACCAGAACAAGGAAAACAACTGTAACTTGAAGACTCAGATGAGTCATAGGAATGTGACGAAGTATTTCTTCAGTATTAGAGTTGTCAGGAAGTGGAACACTCTGAAGAGTGAAGTAGTAGAGGCAGGATCCATTCATAGCTTTAAGAAGAGGTACGAAGAGTAGGGAGAGAGTGGACCTAATAGCGACCAACGAAGAGGCTGGGCCAGGAGCTGTGAATCGACCCCTGCAGCCACACATAAGTGAGTACTAAGGTACTGATGATTAAGCAACGATTTACTTATTTAATGGAACGGGTTACATGATTGCATATGATAAATGTATAAAAGAGAATACTACTACTTATAATAAATAATCTTATTAATATTATTATTATATTCATAATAAAGCGCTAAAGTATGAAAGAGAAGTCTACCTTCAGCTTTTTATTTCGAACACTAACTTAAAATTCTTCGCCCAACTTTTTTAAACTTACTCAAAATTCGCCAGTTTAAACCACTTGCTCAACAGTTTCAGGCAAAATTTACGAGAGATGGGATAAAGAAAACAGGGAACCATAAACAAACCACTTCAGTACATCGTAGACTACACAGGCTTTAAAACTCCTCACAGTGGCTTAAACCAAACACTTTAACCTACTTGTATTAAACAACTCAGGCACTCTTAAGTGATAAGCGTATGAAACGAGGGAGAAAAGTGTGTTAAGTGGCTTACGAAGGTGTGCCTGGAGGCTTTGTGTGGGTGTAAATACCTAGTTGAGTTTGCAGGTTTTAACTTAGTGTTGACTTAATCTGGACGTATCATTTTTTTTAGTTAGCAGTGCAATATTGTTGGTTTTCACTGTGTCAGTCTAACATATGACACTTGTCTACTAGTCTAACACTGCAAATGTTTCCTAATGTCTCTGGCTGCCATCTCTGCCCATCCCTGTCTTGTTCATTGATGAACTTTGTTTTTGTCTTCACTATCTATGCTAAGTCAGGGGTTCCCAACCAAGAGGTGCGAGATGGCATTTCAGAGGATGCGACACAGTGTTCAATTTGTTCACACACAGTACTGCATTTGGTTCAATTTGTGATTAAAAAATTGGAAATTTGACTTCACCTTAAAATGTGATATTACTTTTGTAGGAGGTGCAGCATTAATCAAACACTTCCTAGGTGTGCGGGGCATAGAGAAGGTTGGGAACCCCTGTTCTAAGCACTGTATTTATTAGCATAGTCGGATACGTCAGCACTGAGCTGCTACCTTGTTCCCCAATGTCTTATATAACGGAAACCAAAACTTACTATATTTCACTGATAATAATAATGGTAATGATAATGATGATTAGAAGGAGAAGGAGGAAGAGGACAGAGGAGGAGGAAGAGGAGAAAAATACAAATAGGAGGAAGAGGAGGAGGAAGAAGACAAAGAGGAGGAAGAGAAGAAGGAGGAGGATGGGGAAAAGGAAAGGTGCAAATAAAAAAATTGTATAAAATATTCAGACAGAATATATATGACAACATAAACTACAGCCTTCATGTTCTTCAACAAGCGTCGAATGAGAGGATGTTTGTGTGTGTGTACTCACCTATTTGTGGTTGCAGGGGTCGAGTCATAGCTCCTGGCCCTGGTGTGTGTGTGTCTGACTGATGGTGCAGTGCACACACCTCTCAAACACTTCACTCAAGTGGTGAACAAATAATGACAGACTAGCGGTTAAAAATATGGAAAATAGAATAATGCTGAGTTACAGTTTTAAGCCCGTAAATTTTAACGAGAGAGAAAGAGAGATAGAGAGAGAGCACTAGTAACAATAAAATTAATCTATCAATATCAATACACTTCCAAATGGGGTGAATTATGCAGCTATGCAAGATAATAGATCGGATGTCGGTTAGTTATAGTCTAAAATGATAAACTAAAGATAAACTGAGAGAAACAAATATACGTAAGTAACAAAGCAAACGTTTAATGTTTCAGGCTTAATTGGCCTCATAGATGAGAGTAATTTAATCCAATAAAGCTTAACATTGCTAAAAGAAAAAGAAAATATATGTTATCATAACAATGAAAAAGTCAGTAACCATAAAGCAAATTGTAATACAGTATTTTTGTCTTCACAATTTCTAAGTTAGATAACTTTAGATTACTATCTTCAGAAACAACCAATATAGCCCATTAGTTTTACTCTTCTTTGGTGGTGGTTTCTCGCCAGGAAATAAGTGCCAGGGACACACGGGTCACTATATATAAATGACATAGGAGAAACGAGCTTACCACGACGTTTCGGTATTGTGCTTATATATATATATATATATATATATATACGACACGTAAGCCATGCGTGTCGTATGAGGCGACTAAGATGCCGGGAGCAATGGGCTAGTAACCCCTTCTCCTGTACAAATCCACTAAAAACAAGAAGAAAAACTTTATAAAATTGGGTTGTCTGAATGTGCGTGGATGTTGTGCGGATGATAAGAAAGAGATGATTGCCGATGTTATGAATGAAAGAAGTTGGATGTCCTGGCCCTAAGCGAAACAAAGCTGAAGGGTAGGCGAGTTTCAGTGGGGAGAAATAAATGGATTAAGTCAGGAGTATCTGAGAGAGTTAGAGCTAAGGAAGGGGTAGCAATAATGTTGAAGGATCAGTTATGGAAGGAAAAGAGGGAATATAAATGTGTAAATTCAAGGATTATGTGGATTAAAATAAGGGTCGGATGCGAAAAGTGGGTCATAATAAGTGTGTATGCACCTGGAGAAGAGAGGAGTGTAGAGGAGAGAGAGAGATTTTGGGAAATGTTAAGCGAATGTATAGGAACTTTTGAACCAAATGAGAGAGTAATTGTGGTAGGGGACCTAAATGCTAAAGTGGGAGAAACATGCAGAGAGGTGTGGTAGGTAAGTTTGGGGTGCCAGGTGTAAATGATAATGGGAGCCCTTTGATTGAACTTTGTATAGAAAGGGGTTTAGTTATAGGTAATACATATTTTAAGAAAAAGAGGATAAATAAGTATACAAGATATGATGTAGGGCTAATGACAGTAGTTTGTTGGACTATGTATTGGTAGATAAAAGACTGTTGAGTAGACTTCAGGATGTACATGTTTATAGAGGGCTACAGATATATCAGATCACTTTTAGTTATAGCTACAGTGGGAGTAAAGGTAGATGGGATACAAGGAAAATAGAATCAGTAAGTAAAAGAGAGGTGAAGGTTTATAAACTAAAAGAGGAGGCAGTTAGGGTAAGATATAAACAACTATTGGAGGATAGATGGGCTAGTGAGAGTAGGCAATGGGGTCGAAAATGTATGGGGTAGATTTAAAAATGTAGTGTTAGAGTGTTCAGCAGAAGTTTGTGGTTACAGGCGAGTGGGTGCGGGAGGGAAGAGGAGCGATTGGTGGAATGATGATGTAAAGAGAGTAGTAAGGAGAAAAGTTAGCATATGAGAGGTTTTACAAAGTAGAAGTGATGCAAGGAGGGAAGAGTATATGGAGAGAAAAAGAGAGGTTAAAAGAGTGGTGAAGCAATGTAAAAAGAGAGCAGATGAGAGAGTGGGTGAGATGTTATCAGCAATTTTGTTGAAAATAAGAAAAGTTTTGGAATGAGATTAATAAGTTGAGGAAGCCTAGAGAACAAATGGATTTGACAGTTAAAAATAGGAGAGGAGAGTTATTAAATGGAGAGTTAGAGGTATCGGGAAGATGGAGAGAATATTTTGAGGATTTGTTAAATGTTGATGAAGACGGGGAAGCTGTGATTTCGTGTGTAGGGCAAGGAGGAATAACATCTTGTAGGAGTGTGGAAGAGCCAGTGTGGGTGTAGGGAAGTTCGTGAGGCAGTGGGTAGAATGAAAGGGGTAAGGCAGCTGGGATTGATGGATAAAGATAGAAATGTTAAAAGCAGGTGGGGATATAATTTTGGAGTGGTTGGTGCTATTATTTAATAAATGTATGGAAGAGGGTAAGGTACCTAGGGATTGGCAGAGCGTGTATTGTTCCTTTGTATAAAGGCAAAGGGACAAAGAGAGTGCAAAAATTATAGGGAATAAGTCTGTTGAGTGTACCTGGTAAAGTGTATGGTAGAGTTATTATTGAAAGAATTAAGAGTAAAACAGAAAGCAGAATAGCAGATGAACAAGGGGTTTTAGGAAAGGTAGGGGTGTGTAGACCAAGTGTTTACAGTGAAACATATAGGTGAACAGTATTTGGATAAGGGTAAAGATGTTTTTGTGGCATTTATGGATTTGGAAAAGGCATATGATAGGGTAGATAGGGGGGCAATGTGGCAGATGTTACAGGTGTATGGAATAGGAGGAAGGTTACTGAAAGCAGTGAAGAGTTTTTATGAGGATAGTGAGGCTCAGGTTAGAGTGTGTAGGAGGGAAGGGACTATTTCCCAGTAAAAGTGGGCCTTAGACAAGGATGTGTGATGTCACCGTGGTTGTTCAATATATTTATAGATGGGGTTGTAAGAGAAGTGAATGCGAGGGTCTTGGCAAGAGGTGTTGGGCTAAAAGATAAAGAAGCAAATACAAAGTGGAGTTGTCACAGTTGCTTTTTGCTGATGACACTGTGCTTTGGGAGATTCTGAAGAGAAGCTGCAGAGGTTGGTGGATGAATTTGGTAGGGTGTGTAAAAGAAGAAAATTGAAAGTGAATATAGGAAAGAGTAAGGTGATGAGGATAACAAAAAGAATAGGTGACGAAAGATTGGATATCAGATTGGAGGGAGAGAGTATGGAGGAGGTGAATGTATTCAGATATCTGGGAGTGGACATGTCGGCGGATGGGTCTATGAAGGATGAGGTGAATCATAGAATTGATGAGGGGAAAAGGGTGAGTGGAGCACTGCGGAGTCTGTGGAGACAAAGAACCTTGTCCATGGAAGTAAAGAGGGAATGTATGAGAGTATAGTTATACCAACGCTCTTATATGGGTGTGAAGCATGGTGATGAATGTTGCAACGAGGAGAAGGCTGGAGGCAGTGGAGATGTCATGTCTGAGGTCAATGTGTGGTGTGAATATAATGCAGAGAATTCGGAGTTTGGAAATTAGGAGGAGGTGCGGATTACCAAAACGATTGTCCAGAGAGCTGAGGAGGGGTTGTTGAGGTGGTTTGGACATGTAGAGAGAATGGAACGAGACAGAGTGACTTCGAGAGTGTATAAATCTGTAGTGGAGGGAAGGCGGGTAGGGGTCGGCCTAGGAAAGGTTGGAGGGAGGGTGTAAAGCAAGTTTTGTGTGCGAGGGCTTGGACTTCCAGCAAGCATGTGTGAGCGTATTTGATAGGAGTGAATGGAGGCATATGGTTTTTAATACTTGACGTGCTGTTGGAGTGTGAGCAAAGTAACATTTATGAAGGATTCAGGAAACCGGCAGGCCGGACTTGAGTTCTGGAGATGGGAAGTACAGTGCCGGCACTCTGAAGGAGGGTGTTAATGTTGCAGTTTTATAACTGTAGTGTAAAGCACCCTTCTGGCAAGACAGTGATGGAGTGAATGATGATGAAAGTTTTTCTTTTTCGGCCACCCTGCCTTGGTGGGAATCGGCCGATGTGTTAATAAAAAAAAAAAAATATATATATATATATATATATATATATATATATATATATATATATATATATATATATATATTATTTATAGTTATAATGAATTATAAGAGAGAATTTCTTGGGATGGCAAGATTATATTATTATGTCAATAATTACAAAGGCCGGGAAGGAGGACTGAGGGTTAGTGTAAGAAGGGTACATACCCGCATAACATGCAACAGTTATTTGAGGCCAAAAAGATCTATGATAAGGGAAAAATTACCCCTAGATTTGTTTGTGATCTCTACCTTTCCAGGAGAATTTATACGTCAGAATCCACTTTACTGACCACCCGTTAAAATATGTCACAATTTATTATTCCTAAGAATGAAGGCGGCAGAGAATCGTTGCCATCATGGCAGTTAGTGTGAAATTTAAACTGTTCCGTGTTTAACGGCCACTTGACAAAGGATATGAATCAGTAGAGACAGTTTGTAAGTGACCCAAATGTTGAGGAGGAATTATTAAAAGTGGGTCTTGCATGTAGAAAACAGTAGTGGAATAGGTATGAAATATTTTTTACTAGATTAAGAAACTTCTGAAGTAGAGACATTAACAAATTCCAACCTGACCAAACTATTTATTAGAAATTGTTGGACGGGTATCCAAGTTGGTTTACTTATGTGAAATATTAAACAGTTAATGCAGCATTGATATACACCAATAGTACTCCCACCCACACTGAAATTTAACACCCGGAACTCCATATTCATAAAAAAACTACAAAGAACCACTACCTAATACCTTGAATATTTTATGGAGAAGCCTGGACATAAGTATCATCCTACAGTCCTTAAAAAAAAAAAACACTGACAGCCGCGCTCCACAAGAGTGGCATTAAAGCAATCGCAAAAAAACTGGATCAATAGCGCTGACATCCCACATTTATCAAAACATTTGAGTCTTAAGAAGGAAGACTGCTAATTATATGGAAACTCAACAATTTCACAAACCATGGCAGCATGGGTTTAGAGCAGGTCGCTCCTGTCTCTCTCAACTGCTTGACCATTACGACATGGTCTTGGACGCAGTGGAAGACAAACAAAATGCAGTTATAGCACACACAGACTTGAAAAAACCTTTGACAAGTGTGATCATGATATAAAAGCCCACCAAATGCGTGCAAAAGAATAACTGGAGAAGTGGGTAATAGTGAACAAAGTGAAATCAGAGACTGCGATAGTGAAAAACTGTATCCCTATGCTCAGTACTTGCCTCTGTTCTTTTTCTCATTTTCATATTCGATACAGACAGGGCCATAAATCATAGCACCGTACCATCCTTTCCAGACAATACTAGACTCTGTACTAGAGTGGCATCTGTTGAGGATACAGCAAACCTTCCAGCTGAGATAAGTAAAAGTCTTCAAGTGGACCACAGACAACAATGTAATGTTCCAGGAGAAGAAATTTCATTTACTCCGCTAAGGAAAGACTGAGGAAATAGACTGCAACGGAGTACAAAACAAAGTCGACCACTCAATAGAGCATCGCAGCTATGTATGACTTGTGGGTTTAGCTCTTGGTTATGATTTTAATAATAATAGAGCATAAGACTAATGTGAGACTTAAGAGTGATTATGTCAGAAGTTCTGACCTTCAAGGATCACAACAGTGTCACAACCGCAAGGAAAATGGTAGACTGGATAATTAGAATCTTCAAAACAAGAGAAGTTAAGCCAATGATGATATTCAAGTCACATGTTCTCTCCAGGCTGAAATACTGGCAGGGAAAATTGCATACCTGCAAAATGTGCAATGACCCTTCACTGCTCTCATATACTCAGTCTGGCATTTAAATTACTGAGAACATTCTTCGATCAGAACACCTTGGAACATAGGAGAGAAAGATATATTATAACCTACACCCGGAAAACTCAAGAGGGATTGATCCCAAATCTGCACATACTCAATAAGTGTGGAGGGACCAAGACTTTTCAATGCCCTCCATTCATACATAAGGAAGATTAAGAACAGACCCTTGGCTGTCTTCATGTTTCTCAGGTTAGATCCTAATCAGCCGGGCTGTGGTGCATACGTTGGACGTCATGCGGCTAGTATATGAGGGAGATATATATGATCATGAGTCTTTTATTAATATATTCACAGCTCAAACATTAACACTTATGTATACCTGGTGTTGTAAAATTACAGAACATCAGCTCATTCATAAAGCTTAAGATTTCGTCATTAACTACAAAATAAAAATGAAAATGTAGCACATTAGATGCTTCACGCTCATCTACAAGAAAATTATACGGGCTTGAGTGAGATATACATTATTGTCCAGACTGACAGACGTAACTCAGCTTCACTGCAAGGTAAGCCTATTGAAATTTAGAGTATAGATATAATTAACGTATCTGAGCCTTAAGATAATTAAGACTTGTCTTACTGTAAATGGATGATTGTCGGAATGGTACGTCGAAAGTTGAATGGGAAAACACTTCATTAGGAATATTACGATATAATGAGAATCACTGTACTCTTACCGAATTGAATGAGAGAATAAACTTCTGGTTCGGCATTTAAAGTTCACACACAACCCATGACCTCACAACCACCACAGAAGTTATCACGAAGCAAAACAAGTAGCAACACATCCGTCTGAATCTAGTAAGATTGAAACATACAAATAAGGCTTTTAAGTACATTAACAGTGTACACTGACAGTGAACAATTTTGAACACTGGTAAGAAGTAAAAAGCCAGGGTATTGAAGGTATACTAAGTTTCTAGAACACACACACACACACACATCAGACAAATGTCAGAGTAGGTTAGGTGAAAGTCGATGTAGAGAAGCGAGATACCCAGCTGCAATGCGTGACATTTACAGAGCAGAAGGTAGTGACAGAGGCTAACATTGACACAACACAGTCTAGGATGACACCTGTACTAATATTTACACTATCAGATGATAGAGCTTAATGTGACATCTGCAATGACACTTACAGAGCACGACAGGGTGGTGATTGAGCTTTGTATGACACCTGCAACGACATTTACACAGAGCACGACAGGGTGGTGACTGAGCTTTCAATGACAGGGTGGTGACTGAGCTTTCAATGACAGGGTGGTTACTGAGCTTTCAATGACAGGGTGGTGACTGAGCTTTCAATGACAGGGTGGTGACTGAGCTTTCAATGACAGGGTGGTGACTGAGCTTTCAATGACAGGGTGGTGACTGATTTCAATGACAGGTGGTGACTGAGTTTCAATGACAGGGTGGTGACTGAGCTTTCAATGACAGGGTGGTGACTGAGCTTTCAATGACAGGGTGGTGACTGAGCTTTCAATGACAGGGTGGTGACTGACTTTAGTATGACACCTGCAACAACATTTACACAGAACACGACAGGGTGGTGACTGAGCTTTCAATGACAGGGTGGTGACTGAGCTTTCAATGACAGGGTGGTGACTGAGCTTTCAATGACAGGGTGGTGACTGAGCTTTCAATGACAGGGTGGTGACTGAGCTTTCAATGACAGGGTGGTGACTGAGCTTTCAATGACAAAGTGGTGACTGAGCTTTCAATGACAGGGTGGTGACTGAGCTTAGTACGACACCTGAAATGACATTTACACAATAGGACAGTGATAACAGCCGTGTGACAACTGTACTGTTATTTTGACAGATTAGGATAAAGTGATGACAGTTAAGTATGACACCTGCAGCGACATTTATAAAGATGATGACAGCCTTGTCAGTTATTTGTTGCAACTCAAGGATACCTTGCCTTACTCCCTCTCGTCCTGTAAATAAAGACGACACCCAACTGAACCCTCCTGATTCGATTCTTAATGTTCACACCGTCAATCTGTATTTTTGTTCGTATCTCGACGATATCCTCATTATCAAAATGGTAAACCCCATGAAACTTAACCTTGTCTAAGCTGAAACAAAACCTTTAATAAGCTCCCATAGCTACTGTTTCCATACTGCCATAGCCTCCTGCCTCGCCCTTCTGAAGTCTCTCACCTCAGCTTGACATATTTCATTCCTCGTCTTGTGTGATCGATTATGACAGGGTGGGTGGGGAAATAGCTTTTGTTTTCACAGTGCAGCTGTCTTATAAAATAGAGTAGCCGCACACTGCGGGTGTTCCCATAATGTATGGAATAACGTAACAGCACACTGCGGCTGTATAAAAAATGAGCCGCAGTGTAAAAGAAAAAAAAATCCATGCTAACTAATTCCCCCGTGGAGCTCCCTCCCTGCACGTCTGTGATGTTCTACACTGATGACTGGACAACTGCTTCCAGGAATCAATGATGGCCGCAGTCCGCTTCATGGACTAGGCTTTGTTATCCACCCCAGCATGTGTGTGATCTACCTCCTCCAAACCTCCACTCACCATACACACCCAAACATGCAAAGTATTGATACCTAACATTTCTTCTGTTAATGAATGTTAGCAATAGTTTTTAATGTTTTCAAAACATGAAACGAGAACGTCAGATTTTATGATAGTACCTTTAAATTTTACTACTATTTTTGTTGTGGAGCTCAACATGAATAATTTGGGATTGATGATGAAATGAATATTAATAATAACCATTAGTGTACATATCCTTACATAAAACAGAATTATTCTATAATATCATCTCACACTACTATATAAAACAAATCAATTGCTCAAAATCACAACAGTATATATATGACTACAGGTGTGTATCTCAGAGAACAGACACCAAGTTCAATCCCTATCTTAAAGGGTAGTGTACTACTACTATTGCCTCGCTTCACTTCACTTTCTCTTGTGCCATTTCCACTACCCCTACCTACTACTACCACTCCAGCATTACTTCTACCACTACTATCTCCTCTTTGTCCCGTCCTTGCCCTCTTTTCGTTATATATATATACTGGCTCCCTTACCCTCGTGTGTTAGTATGGCGAGTTAATGGTTCAAGTGCGACCGAAACGTTGTCATAAGTTTCTTGCTCCTGTGTGCAGGTTATTTGTGAAGTATACTGAGTCTCAGTGTCTAAGTGGCTTTCTTCCTTAAATAAACCTCTTGTAATAGGTAAGCCTTAAACGTAACAAACTTAAACAAACGTTTCACAAACGAGACCCAAAACCTTGTCAAACTCTTTAAAAATTCTGACGTAATGCTAACTCAACCTCAAAAGAGCTACTGACAAGATGCCCATGCACTCTGCCCCGGGTCCAGACTCTTGGAACTCCGTATTCGTCACCAACAGTAAGAAACCCTCATCACATGCCTTAAATATTCACTGAAGGAGGAGCCTAGACACAGTCATCCTTGAAGGAGGAGCCTAGACACAGTCATCCCACAGTCATTATAAACAACAAACATTGCCCTACACAGAAAAAGGTGGTAGCAAAGCAATAGCAAAGAACTATAAACTGTTAGCCTTAACAACCCACATTATAAAAATCTTTGAAAGGGTTTTAAAAAGCAAGATCGCTAACCACATGGATTCACAACAATTGCTCAACCCAGGGCAGCATAGGTTAAGACCAGGTCGCTCCTGCCTCTCACTATTGGACTACTACGACATGATCTTGGATGTACTGCAAAACACAAAGAAATGCATATGGAGTATACACAGATTTTGCAAAAGTCTTCGAGAAGTGCGATCATGGTGTAATAGCGAATAAGATGAGTGCAAAAAGGAATAGCTGGACAACTGGGCATTAGGATTTTTAACTTTCTAACAAACATAATGCAATAAGCAATAGTAAACAAAATCAGAGGCTGCCACAGTGAAAAGCTCTGTTCCCCAAAGCATGGTACTCGCCCCATTTTTTTTTTCCTGATCCACACATCCTAGATAGGGACATATCTCATAGCACCTTATCTTTTGTAGATGTTATTAGAATCTGAATGAGAATAGCATCCACTGAGAGGCTCCAGAAACCAATATGATATTTAATGAGGGGAAAATTTCAGTTACTCCTCTAAGAAAAAAATGAGGAAATAAAAACTAGAACGGATTATGAAACTAATTCTAACCACACAGCAGAAATAAAACTAATGTGAAGGACTTACGAGTGGTAATGTCAGAGGATCTTACTTTCAAGAATAAAAATAGAGTCATTATCACAACCACAAAGAAAATTATATGATGAATAACGAGAACTTCAAAACAAGGGATGCCAGACCAGTGATGGTCCTCTCTAAGTTGTGATGTAGGTCAAGTTGACGTACATCACAAAGTCACTTGTGCTTTCTAGGCTGGAACACTGCTGTAAAATAACAGCCCCTTTGAAGGCATGTAAAATTGCAGATGTAGAGAATGTACACAGAATCTTCACTGCATGTATAAGTTCAGTCAAGCAACTAAATTAATGGGATCGTTTGAAGTTTCAATCTATGCTCCTTAGAATGAAGGCGGGAAAGATATTTCATAATTTATAAATGGAAAAATCCTAGAGGGATTGGAACCAAATCTGCACACAGAAACCACTTCCTACGAAAGCAAGAGGTTCAACAGACAGTTCAAAATATCCCCCATGAAAAGTAGAGGTGGTACGAGTACAATGAGAAACAATATAATAAGTGTAAGGGGCCCAAGAATATTCAACGGCCTCTCATCATACACAAGAGGGATTACCCATAAACCTTTGGCTGTCTTCAAAAGGGAACTGGATAAGTTTCTGAAGTTAGTGCAGGACCACCCGGGCTGTGTCGTACATTTGACAGAGAGCAGCCAGGAGTAAGAGCCTGGTTATTTAGGCCTTGATCATGGCGTAATAGCACACAAAATGCGTGCTAAAGGGATAACTGACAAAGTGGGCAGATGGATCTTCAACTTTCTAACCAATCGAACACAAAGAGTAGTGGCAGAGTTAAATCGGAAGCTGCCATAGTGAAGAGCTCTGTTCCACAAGGCACAGTACTCGCCCCTATCCTGTTCCTCATTCTCATATCAGACATAGACAGAGATGTAAACCATAGCACCGTATCATCCTTTGCAGACGATACTAGGATCTGCATGAGAGGGTCATCCATTGAGGACACGGCAAATCTCCAAGAAGATAAAAACTAAGTTTTCCAATGGGCAACGAAGAACAATATGATGTTCAATGAAGACAAATTCCACCTACATCGTTATGGAAAACTGGAAGAAATAATAGCTAGGACTGAGTATACTACAAACTCTAATCACACAATAGGAGCGGGAAAGTAATGTGAAGAACCTGGGAGTGGTAATGTCTGAGGATCTCACCTTCACGGATCACAATAGTGCCACTATCACATCTGCGAGGAAACTGATAGGATGGATAATGAGAACATTCAAGACAATGAGATGCCAAGCCAATGATGATCCTTTTTAAATCACTTGTGCTCTCTTGGCCGGAATAATGTTGTACATTGACATTTCCATTCAAGGCAGGTGAAATTGCAGATCTAGAGAATGTACAGAGAACCTTTACTGCACATATAAGTTCCATCAAACACCTTAACTGCTAGGAACGCTTGGAAGCGCTTGCTTGTACTCACTGGAGTGCACGCGAGAGAGATACATCATAATCTACACCTGGAAAATCCTAGAGGGACTGTTCCCTAATCTGAACACACAAATCACTCTCTATGAAAGCAAAAGACTTGGCAGGCGATGCAACATACCCCCAATGAAAAATAGGGGCGCCATTAGTACACTAAGAGACAATTCAATAAGTGTCCGGGGCCCAAGACTTTTTAACAGCCTCCCACCAGCTATAAGGGAAATTACCAATAGACCCCTGGTTGTCTTCAAGAGGGAGCTGGACGATACCTAAACTCAGTACCGGATCAGCCGGGCTGTGGTTTGTACGTTGTACTACGTGCGGCCAGCTGTAATAGCCTTGATCAGACCCTGATCCCCTGGGAGGTCGGGTCATGGACCGGGCAGCGGGGGCGCTGATTCCCAGAATACCCTCCAGGTAGATCTACCAGGAGGCCAGGAGTACTGGTTATCAAGAGTTGTATGTAAGCGGAAAGAACCCCCAGGTTGTGTCACTGGAGCGAGAACTTCTGGTAGCTTTAAATATACGTTGGACGAGTATATGAATGGGTGTGGTTGGGTGAGTTAGTCTTGTCTAGCGTGGGACAAAAGGCCTACTGCAGTGTTCCTGCATTCCTATATTCGTACTTTCTTATACCTATGTACTTCTGGGAAAATAGCTATGAAGCAAGTGATAGTTAATGTGTTCTCATTTTATTCAGCTTGCATTAGTAAGACCCAAAGAATGTTAAGAACCTCTCGTCATATTGAAACATTCACTAATCCAAGATCAGTGGGCTACAGAGTAAAGTAGACATTTACCTTCATTCTTTTGATCTTACGTCACTCTCACAACTCCTGTCGCAGGGGGATCAGCTATATTGTAAGGAACCAGCAGAACCACTCTTCTAACCTCAACAGAGCAAGGGTCTCATTCCAGATACTTTGACAATAAGATTTACAATACAATCTTATAATCTGCTCAGTAATGCTACCTACTATTTCACTCCTCAGATGGCCAGCATGACAACTCACACTGTCCTCTAAATCTCACTGAAGACGGTATTTACAGACAGGTTTGTATCTCGGTGTACACATAGTACAATGAGTTAACTCGAATCCCCATTTTGGCAGTTCAAGTACAGTATTTTTATTCTTAGTGAAACGGTGAATTGCAGCTTTAATGACATATGTCCTCTCGATAGGCTTTATATATAAACATCTAACTAACTGAAGTCATCTAAACTAAGCAAATACTAACATTTTTACTACTATTATAATGATTAGACAAATTCGTTCCACGAAGCGCCTCGAATTGCCAAGCACCAGTACCATTAATTAATGAAAGACATTACTACCAACGCACCTAAAGTCTACAATATGCATAAGTAACTTAAGAAAATGATCTCAAAGGTTAACCTCGAGGTTACATCTGTGTTGGCCCTGACCCTATTCAATTACTCCTTCAAGGACAGACTTGTTAAACACTAGTGGCAAGTGGGCGACCTCACCAGCTGTGCCAACCATTTTCTTATGCTACAGTCATCATTATTATTTAAAAAAATAAAATCATATAGAATACTCTTTTTTCCACAACACATTTAACAACTTACGTTAAATTCATTCATCCATTTTCTTACATTTAAGTTCTCATTTTTAATATTTACTCTGAAGATAATGTTTTATTACGTGTAATCGTTGTTAATACACCAGTGGTGAGGGACGGACAAGGAGCACTGACCCTGGGGACGCCAGTAGACAACACACAACAGCAAAAGCTCTCCTAAACTGTATTGTATCTACGTTAAGTTGAGTTCTATCAACTCTTTCTTTTTAACTCGACTAACGTTTTTAATAAACTATACAATGTGGATTATTTTAGGTTATTGGAGGGAAAATAATATAATGAATAATACACAAATAATCTGCACACAGGAAACTGAAACTTATGATGACTTTTGGGTCGGCTTGGACGATTAATTAGTCACACAGAAGAGCGAAGGGAAGCCAGAATATACACGAGAAGGGGCGGATACGGGAGTAGAATAACGAGAGTATAGTAGTGGTAGTAGTGAAAAAAATAGTGCAACAGTGGTAGACGTGACAATAAGAAGGGCGCAGTGGTAGTGAAAACGGTCAGATAGTGGAGACTTAACTAAGAGATAGTAGTAGAAGTAATAGAGGAGGTAGTCTAAAAACAAGAAAAAAGAAGAGTACTGCAGGAGAGCTAATGGCCCACGAGGGTAGGACCAAATCCCAGCAGGACAAAACAGAATAGGGAAGAACCCACCTAGGCAGAAGACAGGAAAGGGGAAAGGCAATGAAAATATAGGAAAGGATAAGAGGTAAGGAGAAGACGAGATAAAGATAAAGTCACGAGTGTTCCGAAGTATGGAGAATTTGATAATGTAACAAGAAATGAAGGCATCTACAGAGAAAGCCAAGACTAAGATTCATATTAGGAAAGTTGTGTATAAGGGATGTGGAACTGATTCTCAGGGTGTTTCCTGTCAGAAAAAAAGCCTTAAGACTGGTAAAGATTCTTGACCAAGGAATTGAAAGTACCTTCTTCCTAGGATCAAACCTGATTACCCCATCCCTCCTGATTCCCGAGCTGTATAACCCTTGTGGTTTAGCGCTTCTTTTGATTATAATAATAATAATAATCTTGATTCCCGAGGACTGTGTGGCCCATGCGAGTTTAGCTCTTTCCCATGAATATAACATCTATTTCGCAAATTATCTCTCAGTGTGAATAGTATTAGTCTCTCAGACCAGTACCTAGATGAGTATTAATCTCTCAGACTAGTACCTAGGTGAGTATTAGTCTCTCAGACTAGTACCTAGGTGAGTATTAGTCTCTCAGACCAGTACCTAGGTGAATATCTGCTTTTTAGACATAAATGAGTAGCTACTTCTCAGACTAGTATTATAATGATCCGACTCACACATCAGAATCAATAACTATATAGTTAAAGAGATAACCAGGTAACTGTCTTATTGCCATCACAACCACCGGAACTCAGAGGTGAACAACAATCTACAAGCGCACGATGCTCAACCAGATGAATGGTTGAATATTCGTCTTGAGAAGATAATAAACCTACTAAAAGGCAAGTACCACTGTATTAACACAGCCAAATGGGGCTTCACAGAGAAACGATACTGAGAGTGGTACAGATCTTTACAATTTTAGCTATGTTTATTAATGAGAAGGAAAAGATATATGTTTGAGTTATACCACAGATATGGTTGTCAGATTCATAATGTCGAGTCAGCTATTGAGAAAAGTGTTGCAAACACGTGGCTGAAGTCAGCTGATTTACAGTCTGACAGCCATGTAAGACGTCCAACCGTGAGAACTTGTGAAAATAAACATATGCGATAAACCGCGACAATCTACGTGTGGTTACGGATGTTTCAAACAAGTGAAATTAGTCATATTGAGGGCGACCATCGTGAAAGATATCTACAGAAACTTCAGCTACGAGGGTTGAAGAACAATGTACATGTTGGCAGCTGGTCTGTTCCAACAGGTCTTCAAATGTGACAGTGCATCACGTCCAACTTCAAGCCTCATGATCTATGAATCACCTCTAGACTTTACCCTTCACGATCTATATCACTACGTGGTGAAATATATTTTTCCCTACACTCGAAAATATGTGAAAAACTTCCAAAATTCTTGATGCATATCGGTCAAACCTGGAAAAGAACCCGTTTTCACGGCTACGAATACTGACTTAGAATCCGCCCAAGGAGCATGTGCCAGCTCCTTAGCTGCACTAAGAGTAAAAATCTTCTGTTTACTGTTACTTCTGAAGAAATCAAGAAGGTATGTGAAGGTATCAGGAAGTCAGGTCTTAGGAGAGCACAACTTCGTCACCTATACCTGATTGTTGAATCAGAAATCAAAGTTGGACCACAACAGGAAACTGTTGCTATTATTACTATTATTATCATCTAGTCTTTCTAAATGCTTGGGAAACCTGTGGAATGGTATATATAGCTTATCACCTTGTTGGTTACTACACTTAAAGGCACATCAGACAATACACATCGCAAAGGCTTTCAAAGCTGAAAAAATCACACACACAGTATGTCTATTTGTTTGTCATTGCAACTTGACGTTCTATGTGACGAGTCAGTAACCCGTAACGTCACTTGTAAACCTTTTAGAAATTTCTCTCTTCTCATCCCACAACCCTCTTCACTGCTCTATCCTTCCCCACTCCTTCCTCCTTCTTTTGACCTAACAAGAAGAATTCTATGTTAACTTGTCCTATTAAAATGTTTAGTAAATGAAAACGGCTCAATGAATATTGAAAACATGCCAATAAGGCGTTGATATTCGTGTTAATGTTGGTATTCGTGTTAATGTTGGTATTCGTGATAATGTTGATATTCGTCATAATGTTTTATGAATTATTTTTTTATTTAGTTCTTGACGACAAACTCATACACATTTTTTTTTTAATTTACCTTATTTTTTTTATGGAAAATCGTGATCACACAAGTTTAAATTCTTATAATCATAATTATTCTTTTTAAAATAGCAAATAGTTCCGAACTTAATTTATCAAGACAAATTAATGATGGTCCTGTCTTAGGGAAATAATTAACTCAAAAAATCTAGTTTAACGTAAACAGTATTAAGTTAGTTACACTCGCAGGGGAGGCCATTTAACCCACATTTAAGCCTTATAGACATTTAGCTTAATTAATCGCTGCACAAATATAATTACCAGTGCCCTTTAGGTCGTGAAAATAAATGGTCGGATTGCATGAAAATTGGCCATTTCCTGGGGCAACACTCAAATTACCGAGTATCCACTGTAAGTTATAGTATGTGCGGATCAAACCCACACACATTTTGACGCTTCCAAATGCTGAAGGAAAAAAAATAAGATCTTAAGCAGTCTTAAGAAGTCATTAAAGAGAGACTTTGCTGTACAGCAACTTTGTGCATTTATCCATGATTTTTCTTGACCTGAGTTGCTACTTGCCATGTAAATAACAAGGAAGTGGCAAGTTGTCAAGAAGTTTGGTCGAGGTGATACTTGAGTAGCAGATGCTGCTCCAGGTGACAAAGGTAGTATTAATATTACACTGATGCTAAGCCTTCACAGTTTACAGTGAAAAAATGTAGGTAGGTAAACAGGGAATATTCAGAAACTATAGTTTTGACAACAATAATGATGATAATAAAAATAATAATAATAACTTGTATATTACTGGTGGTATACAATATCGACAAGTTAAGCTATTCAAAACTTGTGGTGTCCCCAGGGCTGAATCCTCCTATATTTGACTATTGTTGCACATGTGTCTTATTCATCACTGATAACTATTAGATATTAACAACCATTTATGCATTATTAGAAGTCTAAACTTACACTGTCGAAAATGTGAAACCCCCGAGAAATAATAAGCATTTAATGGCGTCGATATTAATAGAGCAGACTCATAATCTTAGCCTGCAACGATTAACCTCAAAACGGCAGACGGTGGAGCCAGAGACAGGAAAATATGCAGAGCGGAGAAGGGAGCGCTGGGCCCGAAGCACCCCCAAGGCGCCTCTTGTATTGACCTGACCAGCCCTGCAGTCCTCTTATTAAAACATGTCGCTCGTCTGGGTAAGAGTTTCCTGTCTGCTTCCCCAACCGTTCACTTATACACGTTACTAGTTCTATGGGTTTTAACATAAATTTATCATTTATTTCGTATTTTATTTCCCTACGTAGGAAGTTTATATATCAGACATTATTACAACTGAGTAAAAAAGGAAACATGCATCAGAGAAAAAGGTAAATTACAAAAAAAGTCTGATCAGACAATTTTTTGCTAAGGAATACCATTCTAGTTATACTGTTAATATACATTTTTTTGTGCGTATGAGGCCCCTGAAACCCTGAATATTTAATCCCAAAAACTAAATAGGGCTTTTACATATCATCCCATTCACTTCCTTTTTTTTTCTGCAGTAAATGACCAACATTTTGTCTGGACATTATAGAAACTCTTTATGAGATCAGTAACCCAAGACATGGAGACTCAGAAAGCACTGACTGCGGTAAATATATTTTCTGCTTTACGGTTTCTTAGTTATGTAACACTGGAAATTTGTCTTTAAAATCCCTCTTGGCATGACTCACTGTTGAAACAATGACTTAAGAAATAAAACCCGAAGAAAAGAAAAATAGAGTGGGGTGTGTTGAATGATAAAGTGACTAAGTTAACATATATAGATATAGCAGGAGGCCACACGAGTTACAAGTTGGTAAACAAATTTGCTATTTGAGAGACTGATTGCTTATTTATATATTAGAGTTCCAGCTTGTGATATGTTGACGTAGTTGGATAAGTTACGTCGGCACTGTTGAATTTCTGGATTTGTTTTACAATAAAAAAATGGGATTCTCTGATTGTCACTGAGAAATATTTCAACGTATTAAAAATGTCATTATATAACAAGAGCACATGTGAAAAAAAAATCCAAATATTAGGTTGCATACCATCGATGCGCAATGTAAAGGCATTTTTGGCTGTTGCTAAAATATGCAGTACCGAGTTAACGCAATGTATTTGGACATTGGTCTCTCTGCCAGTAGTATATTTCTACAAATTAGGTAATTATTTTAGTATATATGAGGCTAACGTTTGTAGCAGTAACTAATGCAAGTGTTGCTCAGCCTCTCTCAGTGAATGCTTGCTCCCTTCCTCTCCCTCTCTCTCTCTCTCTCCCTCCCTCCCTCCCTCCCTCTCTTCCTCTTCCTCCCTCTCCCTCCCTTTCTCTCTTTCCCTCCCTCCCTCTCTTATGCACAATAAATTTGTGTACGCAATCACACTCATGTAATATTTATAAAAATCTACGATATGCACTTTTAAGCAAGCTCATATCAGCTCTACAAAGAGGCAAGTCGACATTTTACTCAGCACCTACACAACAATAGTGAATTTCTATCGCCTGATATCACATGGTAAGTAGGTATTAAGTTTGTCAGGAAACAGGACAAGTGCTTCCTGACGCGGGTCTTAGTCACATAATGACTCACAGTTGGAGCTTTTGGTCATCTGACCGAGGCCTTCAGCTGGCTTACTGGTCAGCTATTACATGTCAAATTACCTACGTTATTCTTAGTTGTACTGAACAAATCACTATGGGAAGCTTTAAACCCGTTGGGTCATACAGCTCCCGACTATGATCAATATTAGTGATTTTGTATTAGATGGGTCACAGTGTGACCCAAGCTAACCTCCCGATGGTGTATAAATATACATAGTTGGATGAATCTTATTGTAGCCAGCTGGCCTAGTGACTTACTGTATTGGCCTGGAGTTTTAAGACACTCGCCGCGAGTTCGATTCCCACCCGTAACGTGATTTGTTTGCAATCGTGTCATTACGATTTCGTGAGTCAGTGTTATCAACTAGTTTAAAGCTCCAAACAGAAACAGTGACTGCCACTTTCACTGATATAATCAAAGTTTTGATCTCCAGTATTAATTTTTTATCTCATTCTTTACATCACGCTTTCATAGAAAAATATGCTTAATTGCCAATAAATTTTAACTGGGTTTCATCGCAATATTTACTCAGCCACCAGTTATTTCCAGTAGCCCTGGAAAGTTATTTATTTTTCACTATTATCTTCAGCAGAATGTCACATGTTGCAGGTATTCACCCCGTTCTTTAATACCTGCTCAGTCCCTCCTTGAATGGCACAAGTTTTTTCCCAGTGAAATAGCAATATGAGTATTATCTGCGCCGTTATGGAATTTATGTAATTTGGTTATTGAATTGTAAACACATAAAAGCTAAGACTAATTAAAATTAAAGCAACCTAACCTAACTTTACCTAAAATAATTAATTGTTTTGTGTCAATTGAAAATCGTACTGAATATAATAGGTGACCCGTGGCTCGATTGATAGCTCAATCAACTCACTGAGTGCGTGTTTCGATCCCGGGCATGGGTAGAAACATTGGGCATGCTTCCTTTCACCTACTGCCCCTGTCCACCTAGCAGTAAGTAGTTACCTGGGTGTTAGTCGACTGTTGTGGGTTGCATCCTGGGGATGGAAGTATACATTAGATAGAACTGGGCTTTGATGAGCGGAGGTAAGATAGCACATCTTAGCCTGTAAAACTTATTTGTGCACATACACACACACACATTATATATATATATATATATATATATATATATATATATATATATATATATATATATATATATATATATATATATAAACTGAATAAGAAAACTAATAATGTATTTTGAGGATGAGTTGCCCTGCAATAGCCTGCCAAAATTTATGTAGCAATTTATCACTAGTCCTGATATTGTTACCTCATACACTTGGACACAAAGGAATATTTTACACTTATCCACGGATTATTGCATATCCTATCTACAAGATCTACTCTTGCACCAGGAAAACAAAATTTAATTTTTCCCCTATCTCTATCATCAAAGTTACGATCTATGTATCCCTCCTATGAACGTCAACAAGTGGAGCAAGGGCTGGGTGTGAGAACACACGCCTAGCATGAGCTAATGGGCCTATTGCAGTCCTCCTCCATTCTTATTTTTTTTGTTTTAATGTTCCCGTGGACACTTATGAATCTTACATTCTTTATTTTAATCAAGGGAAAGCGTTAAACTCGCAGTGGTCACATAACGCCTGGGGAATGGGAGACATTCAGGTTCGATCTAAGGATTGAGAGGATAGGTTCAGTTCCTTGGATTAAGAGCCCCTCACCAGCATCAAGGCACCTCCCCTAAAGGAAACTGATGGCAAGGGTATTCTTGGCTCACGGAAGATAGCTGTCAATCGTCCAAGCATCTGACAGAGAACAGCAGAGAGCTGACAAAGGTCAGTAAAGAACTGACCGAGGTCAAGAGATAACTCAAGACTGAAATAATACCAGAAGCATTGATTTTATGCTTAGACTTAGCCTATAGACTACTAAGTGCATTATGTCACTTGTTAAAATGTGTCTCCTACAAGCAGCAGATGAATTAATAAAAATTTGATTTCCTAGATACACCTATTTCATACAAACAACCCAATTCCCAACGTAAGACAATTAACGTAGTAAAGCATAAAGAGGTTATCGAACAATATAGGATTTTTTATGCCTAAAAAAGCTGAAGAAAAAATTAAGTATAGACTCAAGAGAAGGTCTCAGATAAAATCACAAATATTCTTGTAAGTACGAACAACGTTCCCAGACAGGGTTCACATAACAGGTTTGTCCTGGTAATAATTAGATTTACCAAGTGAGCTACAGTTATTTAGTAGCGGAACTCAATAAGCAAACAAGTAACGAGGGAATAGCAGCGGTAAACATAAATAAACACGAAGGAATAGTACTAGGACCAAGGACACAATAAAAGCAGTAGTAGAGGCTACAGTTGTGACACTGAGGGAGGGTTTTAACCGCGTAGTTTCCGTGTGATAATTTGTGAATATACCCTCTGATTTGCTTCAAATATTCAATAATTAATTGAATTACAAACTTACGCCACATTCTGTCCAATTCATAACGTATCCATTTAGGTAGACGGGTCTGGGATTACGGAATACTGGGCACATCTAGTTTCAAGTTGTCATTGTAGTGGGGACAAGAGAAGCAGTGCAAAAGATGACCATAGCTATAACAGGACTGGCAGGGTGGGCAAGGGTTGGTGTTTTACAGGATGACATTCATCTACTGTTTATACTCCATCTAGTATGCCTTGCATTCTTGTAAAAAAAAAAGCTTATATTAGATATTTCTTTAAAAGAAACTTCTTTTTTTTTCGCTCGGCTGCGATTAGTCATGGCGTAACATTATCGATAGACTAGTGGTCATACGACTCGGTATGTTGATAGTACAGGTTGGCTTTTTAGCTCAAAAATAATAAATTTTGGTATTTCAGTTAAAAAAGAAAAAAGATCCTGTTATTAAAGTTAAACAGCGCAGTTAAGACACTTCTATAACATAAAAACCCGGATATTTTTTAAAAGATTGTAACAGATAAAATCGAAAAAAAGATTTGTGTGATGCAGCTGGGATCTACTTATGTGACCTAAAAACACAAGGAACAACATTTAGAGGGTTAGTAAGCGATAACATCTAACCATTGCATGCACAGTGTCGTTAGTACGCAGGCCAGTGACCTACTAAGAGTAAATAAAAAAACTTCAATAACATCAAGAATTTTAACTTTAAAAAAATAAAAATATAACAAACCTTTAATAAAAAATACATCAAAAGTGTAAAAAACAATAGAGCTGGGGAAAGAAAACACAGCATAAAAGAAATGGGTAGTAGAGATAAATGGCACAAAGCCGATAAGTGGTGAGAAAGACACTGTACACTGTGCACGTCAGGCCCATATTGGAGTTTGCAGCACCAGTATGGAACCCATACCTGGTCAAGCACGATAAGAAATTAGAGAAAGTGCAAAGGTTTGTAACAAGACCGGAGCTGATGGGTATGTCCTACGAGGAGAGGTTAAGGGAAATCAACCTGACGACACTGGAGGACAGGAGTGATAGGGGCGACATGATAACATGTAAAATACTGAGAGGAATTGACAAGGTGGATAGTGACAATGTTTTAGAGATGGGACACAGCAACTAAGGGTTACAACTGGAAGCTCAAAACTCAGATGAGTCACAGGGATGTTAGAGTATTTCTTCAGTCATAGAGTTGTCAGGAAGTGAACAATCTGGAGAGTGATGTAGTGGAGGCAGGATCTATACATAACTTTAAGAGGTACGATAAAGCTCATGAAGCAGGGAGAGTGGACCTAGTAACGACCAGCGAAGACGCGGAGCCAGGAGCTACGACTCAACCCCTGCAACCACAAATGAGTGTGTACAAATAGGAGAGTACACAATTGTAGCGAGGAACCTTGTTCAGACGTTCGTTATAGAACAGACTTCTTTAATCATTGACAGAAGAAGAGTGTTCCTTAGGCGAAACGTTTACATATGCCACATCGAAGACATGCTAGGCTACAGACGCCCCATCAAAAACATGCTAGGCTACAGACGCCTCCTCAAAGACATGCTAGGCTACAGACGCCCCATCAAAGACATGCTAGGCTACAGACGCCACATCAAAGACATGCTAGGCTACAGACGCCCCATCAAAGACATGCTAGGCTACAGACGCCCCATCAAAGACATGCTAGGCTACAGACGCCACATCAAAGACATGCTAGGCTACAGACGCCACATCAAAGACATGCTAGGCTACAGACGCCACATCAAAGACATGCTAGGCTACAGACGCCACATCAAAGACATGCTAGGCTACAGACGCCACATCAAAGACATGCTAGGCTACAGATGCCAAATCAAAGACATGCTAGGCTACAGATGCCACATCAAAGACATGCTAGGCTACAGATGCCACATCAAAGACATGCTAGGCTACAGCTACCACATCAAAGACATGCTAGGCTACAGCTACCACATCAAAGACATGCTAGGCTACAGCTACCACATCAAAGACATGCTAGGCTACAAACAGCACCACATCTTCCCTTTTCACTAAGTGACAATGTAAATAAATGCCACTAGACGCAGACGAGAATGAGCCGTTAAAAGGCGAAACAATTCCTACGGGAATTCCAAAAGCTTCCACATATCTTTCGTAATGGAATGGAGAGAAAATTTTATCAAGAGTAATACTTTTTTTTACAGCCAAGAAACTGGGAAACGTCTAAATACAATAAACTTAGTATGTTTGTTATTTTCATTTAATAAAGTATAAAATACATGACAATTTTCACTTGATACCTCTGTACAATTAATTATACACCAAGAGGCGTACATCTTTCAGTATTATATACCTTTGTCCTGTGGTCTACAGGTTATATGCGCCCTCAGTGACCGTCGTGTAGTGGATAGGCTTTAAACCTAACAAGTCTCCAGCCATAAAATAGCACTTTCTGCAGTGCGGACAGTTCAAGGAATAGAAAAAGACAAATGCAGTATAATGCGATACTTTGTTGACAACGTTTCGCCCTCCTAATGATCGTCTCTAAGAATAAATATAGCATAGCGACCCTCTAAGTGATGAAAAAAATCCTCACAACAAAATGCCAGTTTTAGTTAAATCAGAAAGAAGAGGAAGACACCATGCCTAGCCCTTCTAGGGCAGGGTAGGTGCCTGAGCCAGAGCTTGCTTTCATCTGCGGCTCACAAGACTGCTATTCCCTTTAGCTCCCGTGGGGCAGGGAAGATGGCAGACCAAAGATGGCCTAGCTTCTCCCTACGAGCCCCGTGAAGGCGGGGAATGTGGCTAGGCCTGGGGACCGTTGGTCCCACAGATGAGGAGGTCCCAAGTACCTCCTCCCATGGCAGACATTAGTCTGAGATACTCCCGAGAAAGGGAGCCAAGGCCGGGCCACCACTTGGACAAGGCCCGGGCAGGGAGAGTCCCGGCGAATCGACAAGAAGAAGAAGAAAGAAGAAAGCATAAAAAAAAGGCAGGTTGTCAAGAAACTCGCTTTAAGAACGCCTATTTTTCCTTCCTTTTCGATTTCATTCAAAACTTAAGACATATGATACTAACTACAATAGAAAATACTTTATTACGTTCTTGTTCTTAAGATAAATATTTCAGTTGAATAAGGAGGGGGAGAGGGTGAAGGCAAAACGAGAAATAGTGAAGAGAAGGATCGTGATAAAAAAAGAAAGAAAGGTAAGGAAGGGGAAATGCAGGTTCACCGCCGTCAGGACAGGTCACACACGTGTTGGTGGTCACAGCGTTCATATATTGTTACTCATATCGCGAAGACACTCCGCTGGCTGCCCGACATAGCTCCCGTTATTTAAATCTGTTTTTCTGTGGTATTAAAGTATTCTTGGCTGGTGAAGGTTATAGCCTTAAATGATCCTTGTGTACTCAACTGGTTTTAAATCTAGTAAATCAACCAAACATAAATACTTATTCATAAATAAACAAATAAGAGCAACAAATACCGCCAGCATTTACATGGGAATTTTGATGCCACCATCTGGCAACTCCCAGGCTGATTTTGTTTAAACTTTCAGCGACTTACTAATTTTTAATAAGTCGTCCGCAGCCCGGCCAAAACCTCCATGGACACGAACCAAAGTGAAAGTCATTAAGAGTTAAAGTGGCGTGTATAAATGCTAATGAGCAAGGTCCACTATTAATATTAGACTGATGAGTTAAGTGGTCGTTATGATATAATTGTACAGGGCAGGCCTGCGTGTGGTGGCAGTGGTAATGATGGTGGTGGTGGTGATAGTAATGGGTGGTGGTGGTGATAGTAATGGGTGGTGGTGGTGATAGTAATGGGTGGTGGTGGTGATAGTAATGGGTGGTGCTGGTGGTGATAGTAATGGGTGGTGGTGGTGGGCAATGAGACCCAGAGGGCTACCAAATACTTTGCATTTGGTTTGATCATCTGTGTGTCTGCCAAATTGCCAGAAATACTTGCAAAGTCTAGTGAGATATATTTCAAGCAGTGAAGCTGCTTCTGCAACGAGTGCGAAGGACCCAGGTGGCGAGAGAGACGGAAGGGGGACGCCCCTGGGACGTGGCTGGACCAACAGCAAGTGTGGAGGTTTATAAGCCAACTACAACCAACTAATTGTATGTGTACCTTTCACAAATATATTTTGTATTCCAATTTCTCATAATTGTGTAATAAGTTATTATAATAACTCATATTGTATTGTATTTTTCTCCTCCCAGTAACCTTGGGTAAGTGGTAATGTACCAGCAACTGTGTATTCCCCCTTCTTTTATTAGTACAATAATAAAAAAAATTGGCAGGGTGATCCGAAAAAGAAGAAACACTTTCATCATCGGATGTGATAAATGGTTTTAAAAACCGACAAGTTGAAGATTGAGACACTTATGCAACATATGGGAATCTTTATTAAGGAAGATTCCCATATGCTGCATAAGTGTCTCAATCTTAAACATTCATCATCATTCACTCCATCACTGTCTTGCCAGAGGCGCGCTTACACTACAGTTATAAAAATGCTACTTATGAACACCCTTCTACTTATGAACACCCTTCTACTTATGAACACCCTTCTACTTATGAACACCCTTCTACTTATGAACACCCTTCTACTTATGAACACCCTTCTACTTATGAACACCCTTCAGAGTGCAGGCACTATGTTCCACAACCAGCTCTCCTTACCCTATATCACTCACTCATTTACCCCTACCTCACCTATGGAATCTGCGCATGGGGCTCTACATCAATAACTCATCTCAGACCACTAATAACACAAAAGGCAGCAGTTAGAATGATAACACATTCACACTCCAGACAACATACTCCACCAATATTCAAAAACCTAAACTTACTCACCATACAAGACATTCATACTTTTTACTGTGCCTATTACATACATAGAAAACACTATGCAAATATTAACCCACCACTCAAACTTCTCCTTACCAATTTTAACAGGACACATGACCATAACACTAGACACAGATCACTCCTCGATGTTCCCCGTGTCCATCTAACACTATGTAAAAACTCAATGCATATAAAAGGCACGAAAATTTGGAATTCATTACCTGTCATTGCCAAGGAAACCCTGCCTGTACCCCAATTCAAAAAGATGCTAAAAAACCACCTTCTCACCCAAACCTAAATGCTCAATATCAAACACTCCCAACAAAGTAGAATAATCACTTAAATGTAAAAACCTGTTACGAATAATACATACATTGATATGTTCAACTTATATTCAAACTTTATAACATAGATACACAATTATACTTATTATATACATTATCAACCATAATTTTTTACCATGTAGTCTAAGTAGTCCTAAGAATGCCCGCAATGCGCAGCATATTAGGGGCTTTTGGCATGTACATCTCTTTTATACCTATGTATCATGTAAACCCAACAATGTATCTTTGTACCATGTCTAAATAAAGTATTATTATTATTATTACAATAAGCCTACTGCTATTTCTCATAGTCTTCCCTTGGAGCGAGTTTGCTGTGGGCCTACTTCCCCTGAATGCCCACCAGAGGGCACTGCCTTAAGTTAGACATGCAGCCATGCCCCGGCGTCAATCCTAGACCTGCGGCCTTCCAGGCAACAAGCTCCACTCCCGGACTGGTTTCGGCACACCTCACACTGCCCGCTGTGAACCCCATCATTCCAATAAAGACGAAGCTAGTCAACGGCCGTATATCTCACCTACCTCTACGCTACCCGGCAAGTTACTAGATCAACCCAAAAGGCAGTTAAAACACCTACCATGCTAATATTAGTGGTCTCATGCTTAGTCATGCTTGAAGTCTAAAATTTACGCATTTCAGACCTTAAGCTGCAAGCTTAATAAAATACAATAAATACCGAAGAATTTTACATACTTGCTTCACAATTGTTATTAATCAACACACGTTCTGGAAACAAAGATGTGGTAAAACGCAGACTACTATAACAATATACAAGGAGTAAAAGGAATGCATACAGAAAGACATGAAAACACCAGAAGGAATAAAGTCAAAGAATAAGTTATGTAAGCAATATTCATAACTTGGGCAACGTGGTAGTAAAGAAAATGGAACTGATCATAAGGGGGCACTGCAATATAAAGGTGCCAAATATTCTTCCCTTTTCTCCTGGAAATTTAAAGGGTATAAACGAAACGTCATGTATGCTAGAAAGTGTGAAATCCCAGGTTGTAAATTTAAACTTCATGGAAGCAGCATAAAATATAAAGTGAATAAATTGTGATGAAACTGCTTAAAACACGAACTTTTAAAGAATAAACATAAATGTGTATACTTTGGCAACGCGTAGGCGCTTTCTGTGATGGAGGCGCCATTCTTGGTGAGGGAGGGCGTGTGGTGGCGCCATTCATGGTGTGTGTGCAGTAGAAGAGAATGAGGCGGCAGCCAGCATCATGTATCAACACTGACACACACAAGTGTTGACAATGACCCACTTGGTGTCCGTCTCAGTGTATGATCCACCTCATCCCTCCCTCCTCCATCCCTCTCACCCAACACTATCTCACCACCACAACTCCAATACACATCTCCACCTTCACATAAACCCTTCTAGTACCCATCAGCACCCCTGCATCAACAACACCATCACCACAATCCTAGCTTCACTGCAACACCCTCCAACAACACAATAAAAGGATTTCTGCAGCAGGCCGGCTGGACCATACGCGTCAAGTCCTCTTATCTTTACTGACACCACCAATTTCTCCCATTTCCACCCCTCACCTCTCATCCCAGCCACTATGACAGACAAACACTTGCCACTCTTACTCCACCACCTACACTATCATCCCCCAACGCACCCTTAATTTCTCTCTATTTTCTTTTTTCATATCCTCTAAATGATACAGATAAAATTTCCATTACATTTTTATTGTTGTGAATCATGTTCTTTTTTTCTATCACTAAAACTATATACACACTCGTTCTTTTCAACCATTTCAAGATCAAAGACCATTCTTGCTTTCTCCTCTCTTGATCCACTGCAAACATTCTCAACCACACGTACCAACGCCATCCACTTCTCAGTCTTCCCTTCAACCATGGCGTATTCAGTTCTCCCCTCGCTCTCTCTTTCCCCTCTATCATCTCTCCCCTCGTCTATCTCACACACCCGCGCTACATATATAGTGGCACTTTTTTTTTTACCCGATGTATCATCAACGTTTGTCATACAACACTGCAGTTCAACACTGCAAAATTCGTATGGGACGAATATTTTTTACGGTGAATCTTTTCCAGAGACAATAATGATAATACTGGCGCCCTTAGTCTAGCTTTTGTGTTTTCCGCTTTATGATTTGGATTTATGCTGTCACATAAACAACAGAGCATTAGGCTCACCATATTATATACTTAATTTTGAAGGGGGTGGACCTGTAAGCCAGCGGAATGCCTCGGTCAGATGACCAAAAGCTCCAGCAGTGGGTCATCATATGACTAAGGACCCGCGTCAGGAAACAACTGCCCTGTTTCCTGACGAATCTTACCTGACCTAACCTCTCCATATTTTTTGAAAGCAATGAACAGATAAATCCGAAAATAAATTAATAACTATATACAAATGATTGTTAATAAAATTCATTATTTAGTATTAAATGAATGGTTAGTGAACGTACTGACTGGCAATGAACATGTTAAATAAAAATCATGGAACACGTTGTCACCTCTGTTCCCTTTCTTTTAATCATTCCAGAGTGAATGTGAACACATATTTGATGGGAACGTCTTTGAAATTGTTTATAAGCTAAATAATCTAGTTCTTAATCACTCTGCGAAAAAGATTTAGGTCAGGTTAGCAGAAATTTAAAGACAGCGCATAAGTGTTCGCAATATTGCTAACATAATTCTGTTTTATAACAATACCTAAAATAATAGAAGTTCTAAGGTTATACTTCATATTTACATATATTTGGTTAGTTCTCATTTGGATTATGTTGTTCAGTTCTGATATTCATATTACAGTGCACCGGAAAATATACAAAGAAGATTGACGAAGTTGATCCCATGTATCAGAAATCTTTCCAACAAAAATAAGCTGATGGCACTGACTTTGCACTCTCTGGCGAGACGTAAGATTATGGTTGAAGTGTACAAATGGAAAACAGGAATAAATAAAGGGGATATAATAGCGTGTTGCAAATACCTAACAAAGGCAGGAAGCTCGCAACAGTGGACTAAAGTTGGATACATTTAGATTCATAAAGGATATAGAGAAGTACTGTTTTGACTAGAGTTGTGGATGACTGGAACAAACTCCCAGGTAGCGTCTTGACGCAAACTTTGGGCAGCTTTAGATATAAGTTGGACGGGTACATGAGTGTGTGAACTGGATCTGCCTAGCATGGGCCAGTAGGCCCACTGTAGTGTTCCTTCATTTGTGTTATTATAACAGGAAAACTCACACACATTATTCCTAAACAGAAACAAGCTTTAGTGAGAGATGGAGAGTGAGGGTGAGGGAGGCCCGCCCGCACGTCGTGTCAAGAGTATGATGATCCCAAGGCTGACATTTACATTGGTCTGGTTATTACGGAGCTGGGGACATGTGTGAGAGTGGAAAGGTAGTAGTGGGAAGGAAATTGTGGGGTAGAGAAAGGAAGAAGTACTACTCTAACTACTATGCTCTGGATTGTGTATAACACACTGGTAATCATGAGTAATTCACGAATTAATATCACTAATGGCCATAGTCTGCTCCTGCGTTAATGTATATAGTATATATATATATATATATATATATATATATATATATATATATATATATATATATATATATATACACTCTTATCAGTCATTGCTATAAACTAGTCCTGTCATTCTTTTTTGTTATCTCAATGGATTTCCAGAAATTTTATTATTGTATCGATGCCCATATCGAAGCTATTCAGGCTCCTCCAAATACTCGTATATTTGGCCACGACTGCGTTTTTGTCCTAAGTTCATATATTCCTGTAGAACGCTACCCTTACCTCCAGTTAATGACACTTCACTTAAGTTAAATAAGAGCGCCGTTTGTCCCCGTCACGCACGAAAACAGACTGACGACTCCCTGGTGATGTAAACAAGGCCTGCCAGGCAATACCCTGGAGGCTCCATAAACTGCTGAATAATTAATTAATCGCCCTGTAAAACTGAATAATCAATTATAAACCACGTAAATATGAATAATTAATTATCACTGAAAAAAATGTGTGGACGCAGAGGGGTGTTGTGACATCCTCGTATTATCAGAGAATGTGTATGGCGTCAAAAGCTGATACCTCACACCCAACCATTTCTACTAGGATATCTATGTAACCTCTCTTTAAAATCTATCTTTAAGGTGCGTCTTATAAATTAGACACATATGCAACACTTGGGTATCTTTATTGAGGAAACGTTTCGCCACACAGTGGCTTCATCAGTCCAATACAAAGTAGAAAGGTGTAAGGAGAGGAGGAGTTTGAGGTAATCAGTCCCTCGGCCTGGAGTCGATGTGTTCAGTCCATCAATCTTGTAGAAAGTACAGCACATGTCCGTAGAGGTGGCTTATATACTGTAGTCAGGTGAGGCGACAAGATGTTGCTGTGTCAGACACAGCAACATCTTGGGATCTTGATACAAACGAATTCTTCAACACTTGTCCAACCTTTGGACGAAGACCTACTTCGACTAGTGGATGGTACCACTATGACCCCGCCTCCTGCTGCTTCGCCTCACCTGACTACGGACATGTGCTGTACTTTCTACAAGATTGATGGACTGAACACATCGACTCCAGGCCGAGGGACTGATTACCTCAAACTCATCCTCTCCTTACACCTTTCTACTTTGTATTGGACTGATGAAGCCACTGTGTGGCGAAACGTTTCCTCAATAAAGATACCCAAGTGTTGCATATGTGTCTAATTTATAACTTGTCGGTTCTCTGAACCATTCATCTACAAGGTGCGTCTTAAAGACAGGTTAGATAGATTAAGTATTCGTTTAAAAGACATTACTTAGCAGCTTGTTTCACTCATCTACAACGCATGTCAAGTAGGTATGAGGGTAACGCTCATACAAAACATTGACCAGGTATTTCTATTTCACATGGTAAGATCTTCCAAAGGAGCACAATACCTTTTTTTTTGTATTAAATATAAATGTTTCGAAAACGAACTATGAAATCGATAAAAGTCGTAAATGAAAGAATAATGAAGAGGCTAATTAATGAACAGTAGTTCAAGTGTTGTCACTCAGTTGGCTCAGAGCCAGCGCCTCTTACAGCTAAGTAAGACGTGTACAACAGTTAGGCAACTTTATTCCGAAGCGTTTCGCCTACACTGTAGGCTTCTTCAGTCGAGTACAGAGGAGGCAGTAGAGATGTATAAACGATGTAATCAGTCCATCACCCTGGTAGACGTAGTTTGGAGGTGGTCAGTCCTTTAGTTTCTAAGCTGAGGTAAGAAGCTTTGTTCTAAGGAACCATTCACCAACATTATGATCACCGCCCCCTATAATGCTTATATATTTTACTATAAAAAAAAACGGTAAAGACTAAATTGGTAACGGTTCGCCCAGTCACGGGCTTTCTCATAATTTTTTTCTACACAGCTGCAATCTTTCCAATTTTGTATTTCACTGGAAGTTGTTAATGGAAGGTGTAATCAGACCAGGGGTGACGTTGGAACTTGTGCAACATTTATGAAAACTGTTTTAGTTGCAGCAAATGACACAGTGCCTGAGGAATTTTGCAACTTTGTTTTTCAAATAAAACTAAAAACATTTTCTCTATTATACTTGAAAATTTTTCCAGCAGTAAACCTAGCATATGATATTTGAGGCAGTAGGCTACCAAGACAGAGTGCGATATAATGTAAGGCCTTTGGATAGTTCCATACAGGAGACCGATAAAAAAAAAGGTTGCAGCACACTGTATAGAAGAAATTATCTCATGGGTCAAGTCATGGCTGACCGATAAGCAACATAAGTTTGCTAATAACGCTAAAATAGCGCGTAAGGTAAATTTTGAGGACACGAGAAAGCTATGGGATGCACACGTTGATGTTGTGGTCGGAGAAATGGCAGATGCGTAGATATTATTTAAACCGAATGTGAAAAAGATTAGCAGAAATTTAACGCCAGGAGAACAGCGTAAGTTCGCAATAGAGTTACAGAATTCTTGGCTTCATATCAAGAGGTATAAATAATAAGGCCCTAAGTCGAAGTATATCTGACTTTATATATCTATGGTAAGGCCTCGTTTAGATTACGCTGCTCATTTCTGGTCTCTATTACAGAATGCGCTTAAAAATATACAAAGTAACGAACTTGAATTCATGTATTAAACCTTTACTATGAAAACAGGCTGAAGGTACTGAACTTGCACTCAACGGAAAAGCGTAAAATTAGGGGAGATATGATTGAAGTGTACAAATGGAAAACAGGGATAAAGGGAATATAAAACCTGTTGAGGCACTTGGTGAAGGAACATGTTAGTGTGGCTCATCAGCAATTACTCACCACAAGGAGAGGAAGTTAACCTCAGCACTGGCTAGTCAGCAGTGTGAGTGTGTGTATGCGCTCACCCTGAGAAGGTCACTACGGGTTACTGACTGTGTGAGCTACAAACTGCCAGTCAGCAGGTCTTGTAACGTGCACGCAGACGCCAGATTTTCTGACTGGGAAATTGCGACCGCCTAAACACAGGATGTAAACATGACCGAGCTCTGGTGTGGTGGACAATTAACTTATGTAAGAAGGGTTATGTGGACGATTAACTTATGTCAGTAGGGTTATGTGCTATGTCTTATGGCATTTCATCTTTCAGACACAAAAATGAAAAAAATGAAAAACCATAAAAATGTCTGAATGTTCTGCTTTAGTGTTATAACTGCGTTATTTTTGTCAACGAGTATTTGCACTATCGCCCACATTACTAGGTCAGAAGCAACAATGACAGGAAAGTTGCAAGGAAAATCTTTTCAGGTAGATGACGGTTAGTCTTCCCTCACGTTTATTTTTATTTCGTGTGCGTGATGTGACGTCACCAAAATTGATTTCAGTTGACATTTAAGGTCAGTGTACTTCACAATGTTCGGAAGACTTTCTTGGTCAGTGTTACTACAATTTTATACTTAGGTAGGCTACTTTAAAGTTAGTAAACATTAGTAATAATGCATATACGAATAGATGATTTGGTAACGGCACCAGTATGAAAATTCACCATTGTGAGAAACATTCAGGTGAATATAATAAATTTTATGTTTATTGCCTGAATATACGCCAAAGGCGTCACTTGAAAACTAATTCCTCGCCCAAAGATAACAGTAAAATAAAGTTCTGTAAATTCTTGAGAGATTAGTTAAATTAAATCATTTTATTTTGCATGAATTTTAGCAATGGGTTAGGTTGCTAGGTTAGTTTTTGGTACAAAATTATAAATTGGTATATAATTTTTGCATAACTTTAGTTACCTGGCTTCCTTAGTGTTAAAGATATTTTTCAAGCGGCCCTAACACAAAATAGTGGTAATACAACTTTACTTTAAATAAGCAAAGTTATGTTACTAATGTGATTATTGAGTGTATTTGCAAATAACTGCATTCACTTATACATCCATACTAAATTCATCACCTGGTTTTTCTCACTATCACATTAATGTTTAGACACCCACGAAAAATCACATATTCAAATACACGAACATTCTTCTCCACACAGTAACGGATATGCACACGCACACGCACGCACACGTACACAGGCCAACCCACAGGTGCACATCCACGCTTTCTCTCATCCTTTTCCGCTAAGAGAATCCGTGTTTACCCAGAAGCAGGTAAGTAATGGTGGAGCACCTCATAAGCTTCATCCCAGACCCTCGTTAGTCTCCCAGTCGTGGTAAATGGCCCTCACACCTCGTAAATCCTACACACAAGGTAAATACAAAGAGAGATGTATATACGTGCTTACATACCCCGAGAGTTTACTTTAATCCCTAATTTAGGAATTAAAATATTCTTGATGTTAGTGTACATGTGATTCTGCAGCCTTAATGACCGACCTGTAATTGATGAAACCTTAAATCCACGTAAGCTTAGATTATAATCTAAGCTTATTGTAGGTGGATATGCTTAATTACAGTGTCAGCAAGCGTATGTATGCACAGTACCTTGCCATCTTCTTTCCTTCTCTCTCTCTCTCAGCACACATTACTACACCATCACTACCACCACATATTACACCACCATACATACACCATCGCCACCACTATCACCACACATCACATCATCCGCAACATACGCTCACTAAACTCAAAATTTTAAGATGAAATGCAAATTTTACAGGATACATTATTAATAGCGGTGAGAGGAAGGTGCCAGTCCACATTTATATTCATAATATTTCAAAGATTATGGAAAGCTCCTGAGATTATTATATACAGATTTTTTTTAAAGTTAATTGTATTCGTAATAATATATTACAACAGCAGCATCAGTACATGTAGAACATTACTACACAATGGGCTAAGTTTTTCCTCTACATCCGACATCTCCCACTGACTGTTTCTGATCATAGTATCAACAAGGCGCTCCGGCGCCATCTTGGTCACCGTACGAAGTGCTGGTCAGGCTCTCAAGCTTTCCCTTACTACCTCAAGGTACTTGTTTCACAAGTGTCTCATTATATCCAATTATATCAGAGCATTGTACATGCAGGCTGAACATCTAGTTACATATATTGAACTCGATTTTTCCATAAAAAATATTGCTTAAACAAGAAAATGGTTTTAAGTACATTTTTGTAATAACGTTGTGTAGTGTTTATTGTTAACAGTAAAATTACCTGCTTAATTTAAATTTATTAACTCTCATTAAAATTCAATGAAATTCATCAATCGTTCCCACCCAAATAAAACCTACAATATTATTTAAAAATCAGATATTGCTATGATTTAATACTAGAGTTAAAATAAAAATAAATAAATTTGAAGTATTTTATGTTACCCACCATACGTATCAATACGTAATTATTGTCATTATTATTATTATTATTATTTATTTATTATTATTATTATTATTATTATTATTATATCCATGAATAAAGGTAATACAGTAATAGAGTGGATATAATATATACATAAGACAATGTGGGTTATGGCATTTTACTGAGGACGTTTCTTCCACCAGACACTTTACCAACTGACAAAGTTCCTGATGGGTAAAAACGTCTTCACAACAAAATGCTATAATTCTCAATGAGTGTCTTATTTATGTATACATGGGGAAACGCTAAATCCGTAGGGGTCATACTGAGGCAGGGGGAATAGGAGGCAATCATGTTCGATGCAGGAAAGGGAAGGATAGAGATAAATGGTTCAGAGAACCGACAAGTTGATAAATTAGACACATGTGCGACAACTTGGGTATCTTTATTGTGGAAACGTATCGCCACACATGGGGTTCATCAGTTCAATGAAACAGAAACATGGTGAAGATCAGAAAGGGACTGATTACCCCAAAGTCTTTCTAATCTTCACCATTCTTCTTTGTATTGGACTGATGAAGCCACTGTGTGGCGAAATGTTTCCTCAATAAAGATACCCAAGTGTTGCACATGTGTCTAATTTAGTATTGCACATGTGTCTAATTTATCAGGGAAAGGATAACTCAAATAACCTGGATCAAGAGCCCTTCAGCGGCATCAGTTCACAACCTTTGAAGGTTCACTATGAAACTTATAAAAATTTCAACAGAAAATGATTGCCAGTGTTTTATGGTGTTGCAGGCGAAAAGGTCACTTGCAAAACCCTGAACGAGTGATGTTCTTGTTTACATGTCAACCTGACATGCCGGGACACTCTGTTTACATGTCATCCTGACTGTCTTACCAACTAAAGCTCTGGAACACTTTGTTTACATGTCATCCTGACTGTCTTACCAACTAAAGCTCTGGGACACTTTGTTTACATGTCATCCTGACTGTCTTACCAACTAAAGCTCTGGGACACTTTGTTTACATGTCATCCTGACTGCGTTACCAACTGAAGCTCTGGGACACTTTGTTTACATGTCATCCTGACTGCGTTACCAACTAAAGCTCTGGGACACTTTGTTTACATATCATACTGACTGCGTTACCAACTAAAGCTCTGGGACACTTTGTTTACATGTCATCCTGACTGCGTTACCAACTGAAGCTCTGGGACACTTTGTTTACATGTCATCCTGACTGCGTTACCAACTAAAGCTCTGGGACACTTTGTTTACATGTCATCCTGACTGCGTTACCAACTGAAGCTCTGGGACACTTTGTTTACATATCATACTGACTGCGTTACCAACTGAAGCTCTGGGACACTTTGTTTACATGTCATCCTGACTGCGTTACCAACTAAAGCTCTGGGACACTTTGTTTACATATCATACTGACTGCGTTACCAACTAAAGCTCTGGGACACTTTGTTTACATGTCATCCTGACTGCGTTACCAACTGAAGCTCTGGGACACTTTGTTTGCAGGTCATTCTGACAGCGTTACCAACTAAAGCTCTGGGACACTTTGTTTGCAGGTCATTCTGACAGTGTTACCAACTGAGACACTGTTAGTTACAACAATGTCCATTATAGTGACAAGTCGGGTATATATGACAGTGATAAGTCGGGTATACAGTAGAATCTCTGTATTCGGATGCACCTTTATTCGTAAATTCCAATATTCGGAAAAAAAAATCGAGAAAAGGAAAGATACCGACATTCACAAATGTGATTAGGATGCCTAGGTGTGGTGGGAATTTAAGTAACACAGGTATGGTTACAGGAGGGTACGTGCCCCAGGGTACGTGCACAAGAGTACGTGTTACAGGGTACGTGCACGAGTACGTGCCCCAGGGTACGTGCACGAGAGTACGTGCTCCAGGGTACGTGCACGAGAGTACGCATCCCAGGGTAGCTTCACAATGGGAGATAAATAATTGGTGCACATGAGTGAAAAACAGAGGTAAATGAGAGAAAGTTGGCACCAAAGGCATTTATAATTTGCCAATTATTTATGAAAGGCTAATAAATTAAATAAAGAAATATTTAAAGGCGTTAAGAAATATAAAAAAAGAGCAAGAACAATGAAAATAATCTGTAAGAATAAAAAAAAAAATGGAGATTAAACAATAAAGTGGAAAAAATTAAAATTACCGAGTAAAATTAGTTGAGAGAGAGAGAGAGAGAGAGAGAGAGAGAGAGAGAGAGAAAGAGAGAGATGTATTTTCTCACTGGGAAAGTTTACTCTAATCCCTGTTTTCGGAATTGAAATATTCTTGTGTGGTGGTGTAAAGGTTACATGTAGCTTTAATGAAACCTTGTGCAAAAATATAAAAAATTATTAAAATCATAACCATAATAACCAGCGAAAAGCCTCGTGCAGCCAGCAATAACAGCCTGGTTGATCAGGCCCTGATACACCAGGAGGCCTGGTCGTGGACCGGGCCGCGGGAGCGTTGATTCCCGGAATACCCTCCAGGTAGACTCCAGGTAGGTCAGATGACCAAAAGCTCCAGCTGTGGGTCATCATATGACTAAGACCCGCGTCAGGAAACGCTTGTCCTGTTTCCTGACAAATCTTACCCAACCTAACCTTGTGCAAGCTATAGGCTTGAAACCTCACAAATTTAGTTACCAAATAGTGAAGCTAAACCTTCGATGTCCATCTGGCGGTACGTAAAATGATTATTTTCCTCTACAAAACCAACGAAAGGCAATATAATTTTTTCCTTCCCTTCTACCAGGTTCAGATACTTCCCCCTTTCCTTCCCCTCCACCAAGACCAAGTAACCCCCTCCCAACACTCACCAAAACAACAAACACCCACATCTCCCAAATTCCCTCCGGTTGCCCCTCTCCTTCCTCGCCTCAAACAGGAAAAACAAAAAGTTTGGTTAGGGAAAGTTTTTTCATCAGTCAGCGGCGACCCTGTTATTATGACTCTCTGGATGGCACGCCACAAGATAAATCTATAAATGGCGCTAACTCAGGCTGCCGCTGACGGGCTCTTGATCCAAGGAATCGGAGTTACTTCTTTCCTCGACTGGATCATACTTGATAAGTTACTTAAGTCGGTTCTCAATCTGCCAGGCTGTGTTACGTACCATGAACTAGGCGTGGCTATTACTAACAGCCAGGTGGATCAAGCCAGCAACCAGTACGCCTAGTCCGGGATCAGGCCGCTGCGGCGGTGATCCCCAAATCTACTCCAGGTAATCTGCAGGTAAGATATATATATATATATATATATATATATATATATATATATATATATATATATATATATATTGTGTGTGTGTGACTCACCTATATGTGGTTGCAGGGGTCGAGTCATAGCTCCTGGCCCCGCCTCTTCACTGGTCGATACTAAGTCACTCTCTCCCTGATCCATGAGCTTTATCATACCTCTTCTTAAAGCTATGTATGGATTCTGCCTCCACTACATCACTTTCCAGACTATTCCACTTCCTGACAACTCTATGACTGAAGAAATACTTCCTAACATCCCTGTGGTTCATCTGAGTCTTTAACTTCCAACTGTGTCCCCTTGTTGTTGTGTCCCATCTCTGGAACATCCTGTCTCTGTCCACCTTGTCGATTCCTCTCAGTATTTTACATGTTATCATATTCCCCCTATCTCTCCTTTCCTCCAGTGTCGTCAGGTCGTGTGTGTGTGTGTGTGTGTGAAGGTATTAGACTGCACTTTTAAGTCTTCTCAGAAAATAAATATCAGGTGATTAATGGCGTTTATAATATTTTTTTTCCAGGAACGTAATCAATGTCCGTCGTACGTCTTCCACGAACGATAAGTCAAACACAAGAGTCAAGAACCTGTAATTAAATTTGTTTTTAAGTTGCTGACGACGGAAAAAAAAATAATTGAACGCATTACTGGCGCGCTTTCGTGTGTCGGGTTATGATAATTACATTTGGGAGTTCATACGTGCTCTTGCATATACCACCTACGCAGCTGCCCTACCAAAAATATTGGGAAACAAAAATGCGATGGATTGCATTAGTTATACGTTAACCCATTTATATTATGGCAGTTCTCGTCAAACATTAATTTGAAAACTTATATTACCCTGTGTTTTTACATAATAATTACGGGAAGAGTTGAACCGTTTTCATGAAAAGTTATTGCATATTTAGGCAACTTTTACCCGTTTTCTGTGGTGGTCCGACTCACCACCCACCCATTTTTTAATAAAATATCGTATTCTTTTGTATGCTAATAATAATAATAATAATAATAATAATAATAATGTTATTTGTAAAAAGTTATTAAGTTAATGATAATTTTAACACTGAATATATTAATGAAAAAATTACTTCAATGCTGAAAATTCCTGAGATGAGATTTAAAATAATTCATAATATATATTTCTCACAACAAATGCTTATGATGGTATACATACACAGAGCAGAATGGTTTTAATAGACCATAATTTTTAAAGGGGTGGACCGGTAAGCCAGCGGAAGGCCTCGGTCAGATGACCAAAAGCTCCAACGGCGAGTCATTATCAGACTAAGACCCTCGTCAGGAAACAATTGTCCTGTTTCCTGACAAACCTTACCTAACATAACCTTACGATGGTATGGCTAACTCTTAACATATAGTTTAGCTGAAGTACACGAGAAAATAATAGTACTGCTAAAATTTATGATAACTACACTTGATGAAAGTCGACTTAATTGAAACTGTCGTTTTGCTAGTTAAACTACTCCAATCTAGTATATTTTCATTAATGAGGTATTTTCACGTCCTCGCAGGTGGGTGGTTTATTAAGTTTAAAGTCTATCGACTTTAACCCTTAAGAACTTAACGGATATAATCATAACCATAATTTTTAAAGGGGTTGACCGGTAAGCCAGTGGAAGGTCTTGGTCAGATGACCAAAAGCTCCAACGGCGGGTCATCATCTGACTAAGACCCTCGTCAGGAAACACTTGTCCTGTTTCCTGACAAACCTTAACTAACCTAACCTAGTATTTTAAAATCTTAATATGTTCTCAAGAGGGCAGAATGATCCAGGGTCTTATTAGTTACGTAAATTAATTCACTTCTTCCTCTCGTCGCTGCTGTATAACCCCTGTGGTTTAGCGCTTCTATTTGATTATAATAATAATAATAAAAAAATCCTCTCGTCGCTACAGTTAAAGCTTAGCATCCCAAGCTTAAGACTCTCATGCCACAACACACACACGTCAGCTCCCCTCAAGGGAGGTTCCTTGACGCTGGTGAGGGGGCTCTTGATCTAGGGAATTGGATCTATGCTCCAGTTTCCTGAATTAAGCCTGAATACCTTCCATCCCCTCCCCCCACAGGCGCTATATAATCCCTACGGGTTTAGCGCTCCCCCATGATAATAATAATTATAACACGCGTCAGCTAAAGCTTGAAGAGACTCGCCTACCATAGCTAACTCGCCTACCACAGCTAACTCGCCTACCACAGCTAACTCGCCTACCACAGCTAACTCGCCTACCACAGCTAACTCGCCTACCACAGCTAACTCGCCTACCACAGCTAACTCGCCTACCATAGCTAACTCGCCTACCACAGCTAACTCGCCTACCACAGCTAACTCGCCTACCATAGCTAACTCGCCTACCACAGCTAACTCGCCTACCATAGCTAACTCGCCTACCACAGCTAACTCGCCTACCACAGCTAACTCGCCTACCATAGCTAACTCGCCTACCACAGCTAACTCGCCTACCACAGCTAACTCGCCTACCACAGCTAACTCGCCTACCATAGCTAACTCGCCTACCACAGCTAACTCGCCTACCACAGCTAACTCGCCTACCATAGCTAACTCGCCTACCATAGCTAACTCGCCTACCACAGCTAACTCGCCTACCACAGCTAACTCGCCTACCACAGCTAACTCGCCTACCACAGCTAACTCGCCTACCATAGCTAACACGTAAAATAACAAATGTCAATTTTACAATTAAAACACAAATTTGCTTTCTTGATCTTTATAAATTATTTCACTTAGAACTATTATCTCGACCAGCCATCTTGTTCTGGCATCAATAAAAAATAAATCGCTTATTTCTTCAAGAACTTCCTTTAAAAAATTTCGTAATGGTTCATGTGTGTTTTAATAATAGTAGCCTGTAAACTAATTTATACAGTACCTTCACTGACTTTAAATTATGGAAAATTAGTTTAGCAAGAATATGCTCGTGAATATTATATGCAAAACAACCACAGGAGGAGTTGAATAATAGCTCTAGGCCTTTCGTGTTGCAATCAATACATCATGAAGAGCTTGTTGATAAAGTCTTAGCAAGCGTCCCTCCGAATGAATCTGCTGAGATTTCTTACTCATTTCTGCAACTTTGCAAGCTCCTGATGTGTTGATTGTAACACGGAAAGCCTAGAGCTATTATTCAACTTCCCTTGTGGTTGTCTTGCATCTTGTATCGCTTGTTCGTGATTCTTGATTATATATATATATATATATATATATATATATATATATATATATATATATGAGGATAGTGAGGCTCAGGTTAGGGTGTGTAGGAGAGAGGGAGATTACTTCCCAGTAAAAGTAGGTCTTAGACAGGGATGTGTAATGTCACCATGGTTGTTTAATATATTTATAGATGGGGTTGTAAAAGAAGTAAATGCTAGGGTGTTGGGGAGAGGGGTGGGATTAATTTATGGGGAATTAAATGCAAAATGGGAGTTGACACAGTTACTTTTTGCTGATGATATTGTGCTTATGGGAAATTCTAAAGAAAAGTTGCAAAGGTTAGTGGACGAGTTTGGGAGGGTGTGTAAAGGTAGAAAGTTGAAAGTGAACATATATAAGAGTAAGGTGATGAGGGTATCAAATGATTTAAATAAAGAAAAATTTGATATCACATTGGAGAGAGGGATTATGGAAGAAGTAAATGTTTTCAGATATTTGGGAGTTGACTTGTCAGTGGATGGGTTTATGAAGGATGAGGTTAACCATAGAATTGATGAAGGAAAAAAGGTGAGTGGTGCGTTGAGGTATCTGTGGAGACAAAAAACGTTATCCATGGAGGCAAAGAAGGGAATGTACGAAAGTATGGTGGTACCAACACTCTTATATGGGTGTGAAGCATGGGTTGCAAATGCTGCAGCGAGGAGGCGGCTGGAGGCAGTTGTCTAAGGGCAATGTGTGGTGTAAATATTATGCAGAAAATTCGGAGTGTGGAAATTAGGAGAAGGTGTGGAGTTACTAAAAGTATTTGTCAGAGGGCTGAATAGGGGTTGTTGAGGTGGTTTGGTCATTTAGAGAGAATGCATCAAAGTAGAATGACTTGGAGAGCGTATAAATCTGTAGGGGAAGGAAGGCGGGGTAGGGGTCGTCCTAGTAAAGGTTGGAGGGAGGGGGTAAAGGAGGTTTTGTGGGCGAGGGGCTTGGACTTCCAGCAATCATGTGTGAGCGTGTTAGGAGTGAATGGCGACGAATGGTTTTTGAGACCTGACGAGCTGTTGGAGTGTGAGCAGGGTAACACTTTGTGAAGGGATTCAGGGAAACCAGTTAATTGATTTAGTTGGACTTGAGTCCTGGAAATGGGAAGTACAATGCCTGCACTTTAAAGGAGGGGTCTGGGATAGTGACAGCTGGGAGGGACTATTTTCAGCTGTCGTATCTGAGCTCCTCTGCAAAGACAGTGATTATGTATGAGTGTGGTGAAAGTGTTGAATGATGATGAAAGTATTTTCTTTTTGGGGATTTTCTTTCTTTTTGGGTCACCCTGCCTCGGTGGGAGACGGCCGACTTGTTGAAATATATATATATATATATATATATATATATACTTCAGCTTCCCGGCGGTGGGCCGTGTTCCCAGAATGCTGCTGGCATTTTTCCTCTGGATGGCAACACTGTCATTGAAAGAAGGGGTGAATGCCATTAAAAAGTAAAATATCGCTACATATACTTTCCTGGAACATACACACTGGAAGAACAGTTTTGCTTACCTGTCTACCTAGCTACCTGGAGTCTACCTGGAGGGTATTCCGGGGATCAACGCCCCAGCGGCCCGGTCCACGACCAGGCCTCCTGGTGGATCAGCGCCTGATCCCTGCCCATCAGTATTTATGAGGTCTTTGATAAGGAGCTTTATCTTTTAGTTTCAATCCTTTCACAGAAGGTGTCTTGATACTGTGAACGGATCTTGATCCTCTCCTTCCTCAAACAAACCTAATTACTCACACTCCTCCAGTTGCCCGAGTGCTATATCATCCTTAAGGGTTTAGCTCTTCCTCATGAATATACTCATAATTTTCAATAGGTTCATCAACCTCTCGAGGGGATATTCGACCACTCCAAAACCTCTCCAGCTCCTCAAGGCTGAGCTGCCGCAGCTTCACCGGATTTGTTCTTCACGTCTTGCCCTACTAGACACACACACAGAGAGGTATGATAAAGCTCAGGGCGTAGGGAGAGAGACCCAGTAGCGGCCAGTGAAGAGGCGGGGCCAGGAGCTATGAATCGACCCCTGCAACCACAACTAGGTGAGTATACACACACACACTCGACTCCTGCAGCCACACATACAGGTGAATACACACATATTTTTATTTTTTTGGAGTGAGGTCAGGGAACTGTGTTGACCAATCAAGAACGTTGATTTTATACTCCTTTAATCGACTGGTCGGGAACTTGGTTGTATTATTCTAGTCATTATAGTCTCTTCCAGTAACTTTTCTGACTGTACGTTTCATTATATGTCATAAAATGTTACCCAAAAGCTTTTTTTTTTTTTTTTTGCCTCATCTTTATGTTAAGTTAGGAAAACAATCTAATAGTCACTGTGAATATCTGCATATATCTACAAAACAGTCACCAGGTTTTGTGCGAACTGAATTTTTTTTTCTTCAGACCTTTGTGCAATTCCGTGACTTATTCTCGTAATGGCGGATGGTACTCAATGGCCTCCTTTGGACGCATCGACCACACGAGGGCCCGTAAAGCCTCAATCTCCAGGTATTATCAGAAATACTTTAATCACTAACGTGTGAATTTGAGTAGAATCTAATTAAATATACACTGAGAGATACTTTTCGATGTATATACTATGTATATCGACTCTTACTAGGTTTAAGAGCTACTGACCGCACTTAAGTAATTAGTGCCTGGAGAGTAACATCAAGTACTTAATCTATAAAATAGGGATAAAAGTAAACTTTTAGTGAATATGCACTAATATATATATATATACCAGGAGCAACAGTCATTGCCCCTACTAATAGTGTCTTGCTTGGAGCACCTCTGGGAAGAGATGCCATTGACACAATTCTCAGGAAGAAACTGGAAGAATTGAGGAGAATGGAACAACGAATAGGCAATCTTGACACCCATGATGCCTTGTACCTCCTCACAAAATGCTTGAGTCTGCCCAGGTTGACATATTTCCTAAGATGTGCTCCTTCATATGATAATCCTATACTGCACGAATATGACAGTATCCTGAGGCAGATCTTTACTAAAGTACTTAACCTTACTCTAGAAGATGGGCAGTGGGACCAAGCTACACTCCCAGTCAGACTAGGAGGCATTGGTGTCCGCAAGTCATCTCAGATTGCTCTACCTGCTTTCCTGTCTTCATGCATTGCATCCAGAGGGCTTGTAGCAGCAATTCTCCCTGAACATCTTAGGGACACGATTGGAATCCATGACCAAAAGTTCGTTGATGGAGCCAGGATCTGGGATAACCTAACAGGCTCTGAAACCAGGCCTGCTCCCCCAACAACTACAAACAGTCGCACTGGGATGGCCCAATAGTAGAGAATATAGCCTCAGCAATGCTTCAGAGTGTGTCAGGGAAGGATAGAGCCCGCCTACTTGCAGTGAGAGCTCCTCATGCAGGGGACTTTCTTTGGCTGTTCCCAACTCCAGCCTTGGCACACGCCTCGACCCACAGACCATCCGCATTGGTGTTGCCCTTCGACTTGCCGCCCCTATTCTCGCCGAACACAGGTGTATTTGTGGCAGTGAAGCAGCAGACCGATTCGGGTACCATGGTCTTGTGTGTCGTAAATCCGAGGAAAGATTGCAAGACATGAAGAGGTTAATAACATTATCAAGAGGAGCCTCACAACAGCCGGATGCCCAGCAGTAAGGGAACCACCCCAACTATGCAGATCTGATGGCAACCAAAAGCGTCCAGATGGTATCACCCTTCAAGCCTGGACAGACGGCAAGCAGGTGGTGTGGGACTACACATGTGCATCTACCTTGGCTGATACCTATCTCAGTACACCAGGGAGGAAGGAGGGGCTGCTGCCACCTTCAGGGAGTCCCAGAAGTCGAGAAAATATGGAGAACTTGCCCATCATTATATGTTTGTTCCCATAGGCTCAGAGACCCTTGGCTCATGGGGAAAGAGTGCATCTAAGTTCCTCAAGGAGCTGGGCAAAAGACTCAACAGGGTAACTAGGGATCCCAGGGCAGCTAGTTTTCTGTTCCAGCGACTCAGCGCTGCTGTTCAGAGGGGTAATGCATGCTGTATTCTGGGCACGCGCACCAGCTCGGAAGAGCTGGATGAGATTTTCGCATTATAATCAGTGACAAAGATGTAACAATATGTACTAGACATGTATCTCTCACCTCGTGTACTGTATATGCCATCTTTATATATATATATATATATATATATATATATATATATATATATATATATATATATATATATATATACATACCTATATCAAGAGCATCACATTACTAACTGTGAGCACTGTGTGTGTTTACAGATATTTGTATTTATTCTTTGGCAGATGGTCTTGCGAATCAATGCGTTTTGACCTGATCAGAAAATATGAATTTTTCAGTTTATGTACAATGTCTCTAAGTCAACATTTAGCCTCGAATCAGAAGAATGAATACATTTTTTTTAAAGTATTGTAGCTCACTCACGAGGAAGATAAAAGTGAGGACAGGAATTACGCTCACAGAAGTTCTATACACAGCAGGAAAGCGATTACAAGAACCTCTCTCTCTCTCTCTCTCCTTTCTGTTGAGCGGAGGCAATTAAGGTAGTTTACTCGTTATTATATTTTATGGAGGGCATCAGAACACTAGTTTTCCATTCTGTAAACAGAGTATGTACACCGAGATGTGTACCTCTCAGTGTATATACACCGAGATGTGTACCTCTCAGTGTATATACACCGAGATGTGTACCTCTCAGTGTATATACACCGAGAGGTGTGACCCTTTCAGTGAATATATACCGAGAGGTGTGACCCTTTCAGTGTATATATATCGAGAGGTGTGTTACTCCGTGCATATACACTGAAGAGTGTATATGCTCCGAGAGGTGTGTACACAGTGAATATACACCGAGAATGTGTATCTCTAAATGTATATACTCCGAGAGGTGTGTACCCAGTGAATATACACAAAGAAATATGTACCTCTCAGTGTACACCAAAGGTTTATTTTAATCTGTTTTTGGTATTAAAGAATTCTTGATGTTAGTGTACAAGTGAAATGCTTCCATAATGACCCACGTGCAGTCGATAAACCTTAAACCCCAAAACAACTGCCTGGCCGCGCCGCCTCCTCTCTTCTCTGCCATTAGTGGGTTGGAGCATTGCTTTTCGATACTGTTGCCTCGTATTCTTAAAAGATGCTAAGCGTCAGGGATTCAGTAAGGATGTATTGAGCAATATTTTATCTGAATATTCGATAATTGCGCCCAAACGCTGATACAAAGTTTACTCCTGATTATCTGGTCTGCGTATTTACATATCGTTTAACCAGAGTGTAATATTTAACATATGTTTGTGTCTGTCTCTTAGTCTCTCTTTTCTTTCTGTCAATATACTTCAGGTCTCTCCATTTCGTTCCTTTTTCCTTTATCTTTCAATATATTTCAAGAATTTATCCACATATGCCCAGCAAATAGGAAAAATGGTGACAAACAAATATAGAAACAGAAGGGGCACTTCATTAAAACAACTTTTCTCTTGGAAACCAAAATTATTCCTGTCTAAGAAGAATACACAGGAAACTTTGAATGTATTGTGAAAGTGAGGACCGTAGGAGAGGTGCGTATGTGAACAGCTGTAAAGGTCAAATTATCAATTTGCTGAACAAAAAGGGATCGGCAACCTGAAAATTTCTTTATCCCAGTGTCTGTATGATGATGTCTGTGGAGTAAAGCTGACATTAACAGCCTCTGGTCTGACCACAGAGTTGTGAGTTTACGTTTAATCTTCAGATGAACATTGACATTGGTTCCGTTTAGGACCAAGAGGTTGGCTAGGGGACAACTCTAAAAAAAAACCATGATCTGCAGAGTGTGGAAAAGCTGGGAGAAATGATGAAATACTATTTAAGCAATAAGTTCCTTCTCTCAATTTAATTATAAACCATTGCTTCAAGAATATTGTTCATTAACAATACATATAGAAACATATGTGTAAACATAAGCATATACACTTCAGACCCTCGGTGAGCAAACCATCCCACAGATAAAAAGTGTATTAGTAAGTCGAGTTATTTTAAACTTATAATATAAGCAGATATTTAGAATATTCATAGACTCTTTGTAATTGAATTTACAATAATGGAGCTATGCTCTCATTTTAGCAGCATCCCTGGTCGTCTGTATACACCATAGACGCTTTAAATGCTCTCATCTCAACAATATTAAAATTCAGGTTCCAATAATTTATTCGGAAACAACTAAACATGTCCATTCACAGCTTCAGGTGTAGTAATTTGCCCTTAATAACAGCTTCATATGTGTACACACGGGCAGCACTGATGGTAAACATATATTCCCTTTGGCCTCCGTAATCTAGAGGTAGGGGAAAGAGGGGGTGGGGAGTACAAAGAGAGCACAAACACCTCTTCTCCAAAGCCTACCTCCCTTCGAATTTTGCAAAATCATTAAATGAATGCGATCATAGAGTAATAGGTCTTAAAATTTGGTCAATAGGTATAACAGGAAAAGTAGGGAAAATGAATATTAAAATTTCTAACAAACAAATCACAGAGTGGTAGCAAACAAAACTAAAGTCCAATTTCAGCAAAGAAAAAAGTTCAGTGCCCCAAGGCAATCTCAGCAGAGAAAAAAGTTCAGTGCCCCAAGGCTCGGTTCTGAAACCATTAGTGTTTCTCATCCTCATAGACAGAAACACTATAAACAGATATCAGCACAGTCTTCTAATGGGGAAATGACAATAATATAATGTTCAATGGTGACAAATTTTAACTTAGTTATGGGAGGATTGAAGAACTCATCAAAACGAGCACACAATACAAAACACAAGGACTCCATATTGCAGAGCGTAAGGAACAGGTAGAAGACTCAGGAATAATTATGTCAGTGGATCTGTCATTTGGAAAACACAGTCATGCAAATGCAGCAAATACCTGGAAAATTACAAGGTGGATTATGAGAACTTTTAAAACAATAGAAGTAACGTGTAAACTATTGGGAACGCCTCAGAGCATGTGGATTGTTGACTCTGGAACAGAAATAAAAGAAGAGATATCTGATAATATATACATGGAAGACACTTGAGGGCCTAATCAACCAGACTGTGACTGCCGGCTGCATGAAGTTCAACTTACGAACCACAGCTCGGTTGATCAGGAACTGATTTTAGGAACTTGTCAGATTTCCTCTTGAACACAGTCAGAAGTTTGTTGGCATTTCCTTTATACACGAAATTAGGACGGTGACAATTCGGGGACCTCTGACACTTATCGAGTTTTCTCTTAGTGTACTCGTTGTGCCCCTACATTTTACGGCAGCTACGCTGCACTGCCTACCAAGTCTTTTGTTTTTATACGGAGTGATTCAAGACGCATCTTTCTCGCTTATGTTTCAAGGAATACAGCTGAAGGGACTTCAACTGTCCCTAATAGTTCAGATGTAAAACACGTATCATATTTTATCCATCTACCTTACGCTTTATTAAATTCTTTACTATCTCCTTTACCGTCTCTTCTATTACCACCTCTTGTTACTACCTCTTCTTTAAATACCTCCCTTTTACTACCTCTCTTTATATTACCTCACCTTTTACTACTTCTCCCTTTACTATCTTTTATTACCCCACCCTTTACAACTCCTTCCTCTGATCTATCCACGACGACTCCTGTGACCATCTAGACTCCCTCGTCCATTCTAGTACAAGACCCTCACCCCCTCCACCAGGGATGACAGGCAGGTTGGCATGTAACGAGCGGTCGTTAACCCGTGGAATTGGACACGTATATGAGGGCACCTCCACCCCTGGAGCCTGGCTAGGGGTGGAGAGGGATGGGGAGAGGAGAAGAGTGGAGAAGAGAAGGGAGAGGATGGGAAGGAGTGGAAGATACCCAGAAGGAAGGATTGAAGTGGGGAGATGAGGAGAGGCAAGTAGTAGGCAAAGAGGGTACTGAGAGTTAGTGAGAAAAACAGGACAATGAAATGGTGAGGAGTGGGAGATGAGAGGGGAGAATAGGAATGGGAAAAAGGGGTTCATGAAGACGGGGAAAAACGGGACAATAAAGGAGAAAAAGGTGAATGAAGAGGTGGTATGGAAGAAAAGAATATGTGAAATAAGACAGAAGACCAAAGATCTTACGGTCGACACCAAGATACTCCACATAACATAAACTACTCTCCGACTATCACTACTTCCGTCTAGACAGATGAAGTGAGGTTAGTACAGCAGAAGGCTCTCTCCCTGCATTCGTTTCTGTTACAGTCGACATGAAACAAGGTGGGTGAAGGGAGATACCGTTATGTACTGGAAAATCTAGAGAGCATTAATGAGAAAGAGGGACACACAGCTCACACATAACACTACTCCAGGTAGACTCCAGGTACTACTCTTTCTTATGATAAAATACGTTGGTTAATAATCCTTAATGAATGTTTGCTATATTACTTATAGTGAAACCCCTACACATAGTGACGCTTAATTTTAAGCTTCTTCAACTCTCAAGTGTTAAATAATTGTAATAATGTTGTTAGAATTACCAACAGCATGTTACGTAAAAGGACACAAGTGCAACTAATGTGACCTTTTATTGCGGCAACGTTTCGCTCTCCAGGAGCTTTGTCAAGCCTTGTATTGTTTGTAACGGCTTGACAAAGCTCCTGAGAGCGAAACGTTGCCACAATAAATGTCACATTAGTTGCACTGTGTCCTTTACCTAACATGTTAAATAATTGTAAATGATTGTCATCCCTCATTGGTTTAATCAATTTAAGCGACTATCATCTATAAATGGTCTAAGCCAACAACAAGTATAACTAACTTAAAAAAAATAGTAGTTACAGTTCAATTTCAGTGGCTTGTTGTTTATGTATTAGTGGTCACGCGCAAGACATCAATACCACGTGCAGCCAGCAGTAACAGCCTCGTTGATCAGGCCCTGATCCACCGGGAGGCCTGGTCATAGACCGGGCCGCGGGGACGTCGATCCCCGGAATGCCCTCCAGGTAAGTAGACCACCTCTAAGATGTTACCATTTTCACCACCACTTCCATCACAATCATTAACATTTCTATCATCACTTACACCACTTCAACCACCACCATCACCACCGCCACCACATACACTACCTCCATCACAATTTACACCACCACCACCAACACATACCCACCTGCATCACACTTAACACCACCACCGCACTTACAGCAGTCAACCATCACAATCACCTTCAGTCCTAACACCCATCACCACAATCACCTTCAGTGCTAACACCCATCACCACAATCACCTTCAGTGCTAACATCCATCACCACAATCACCTTCAGTGCTAACACCCATCACCACAATCATCTTCAGTGCTAACACCCATCACCACAATCACCTTCAGTGCTAACACCCATCACTACAATCACCTTCAGTGATAACACTCATCACCACAATCACCTTCAGTGCTAACATCCATCACCACAATCACCTTCAGTGCTAACACTCATCACCACAATCAACTTCAGTGATAACACCCATCACCACAATAACCTTCAGTGATAACACCCATCACTACAATCACCTTCAGTGCTAACACTCATCACCACAATCACCTTCAGTGCTAACATCCATCACTACAATCACCTTCAGTGATAATACTCATTACCACAATCACCTTCAGTAATGACAATCATCACCACAATCACCTTCAGTAATAACACTCATCACCACAATCACCTTCAGTGCTAACACCCATCACCACAATCACCTTCAGTGCTAACACCCATCACAACAATCACCTTAACTGCTAACACCCATCACAACAATCACTAACACTTTCATTAACATCACAACTGTTTCCGCCATCACAGTTCCCATCACTGCTTAAGCAACACAAACACTCAAATAACACCTCCATATTATATACAAGTTAACACACTCTGAAATAACCACTACCCCACACAACATCACACCTTTCACAACCACCGTCACAACAGAACCACACACACACACGCACACACAAAGGAGCTGTGAATCGACCCCTGCAACCACAAATAGGTGAGTGCACACACACACACACACACCATCCCTTCACCTCCCCCACACATCCTCCAACCACTCCATGCCAACTTGAATACTTCCTATAACTAGGCAACGCAATGACCCACCCACGCCCACTACACCCTTTCAAGTTATTCAATTATAGAAGTGACCCTCCCCAGCCACCCCGAGGAGAGACTTCTCCCCAGGAGGAGTGATCCCAAAATCATACCAGAACTCTCCCCCCATCCATACTAGACAGAGCTTAGATTAATTAAAACGAGATAAATAAAAAAATAAAAGTTTGGTGGTGCATATGCACGAAACAACATTACAAACGAAAGCCATGAAAATATGAGAATATCCCAAGCAAAACCATATATAATGCCCATAGAGAAAACGTAGCTCCTGGATATAACAAATATTATATTTCCTGAGAGATGTCACATAGTAAGAAGAGAGAAAAACGCAGTGGGTAGAGGTGACACTACTGATTAGAGATACACGACAATTTGAAGAGATGAACAACCTTTACAATACAGACTTTAGAGACTAAGCAGGCAGGGCAACAGTAGCGGAAGGACGTAAGGTAACAATAAGAGTAGTTTACAATCCTCAGCCAAACAAAAGATTACCAAGATAGGAGTACGATGAAGTACTGAGGGAAGAGGAGGTCGAACTGAAACTGAGGAGGAGGAGGATGTATTGTCAGGAGAGTTAGGGAACATAATGTAACAATGCTGGGAGAGTCAAGAGGGATATAATCTAGATTAGCTAGTGTATAGAGAGAGAGGCAGATTAAGATGCAGATATAGACACAGATGATTCACGGGCGTTAGGAAGTAATTTTTCAGCCTCTGGGTGCAGCGGGTGGGTGGCATGTGGAACAAACTGAAGAGGTGAAGATAAACACCATACGCAGTTTCAAGTGTAGGTATGATCGGGACGTGGAGGCCAGGCATCAGTAAAGCTGGCCAATAATAGTTAACAGGTGGGTTCAGCAACTATAAGTCGATAGGTACAAACACATCCGAATACACACACAAACACAACATACAAGCCAAACAGGAAAAAAACACCACTGCTTAACACAACACAGACACACAAAAAGGGTGGGTGTGCACCTGTGTGTTCCCAGGGGCCTATTTGAACGTTTTTCTCCCCTTCTGCCATCTCCCCATCCCCTCTCTCTCCCCCCACTCTCCCTTTCCTTCCTTCTCCCCACCATCCCTCCCTCTAACTTTTACCTTCTTCCCTACCTCCACTTTTTTTTCTACCTACCTCCTTACCTTCATCCTCCGAGCTACCTCTTTCCTTCCATCCTACCTACCTACCTAGGCCAGCAGTAACAGCCTGGTTGATCAGGCCCTGATCCACCGGGAGGCCTGGTAGTGGACCGGGCCGCGGGGGTGTTGACCCCCGGAATACCCTCCAGGTAGACTCCAGCTAGACCTACCTCTTTTCTTCCATCCTACCTACCTACCTCTCTCCTTCTATCCTACCTACCTACCTCTCTCCTTCCATCCTACTTACCTTCCTCTCTCCTTCCATCCTACCTACCTTCCTCTCTCCTTCCATCCTACCTACCTTCCTCTCTCCTTCCATCCTACCTACCTACCTACTTGAGCTGTATAAACCCTACGGGTTTAGCGCTCCCCCATAACAATAACAAGAATAATAATAGACTGGTGGTGAACATATGACATGTAGCTTTAACTCTCGTGTGTCAAGAGACTTTAAAAGGCCTCGTGTAGCAGACAGGTTTTAAATACTCGTATAGTGATTGAGGGTCTCAGACCAGGCCTGTTACTCTGGAAAGAAACTCACGACGGGATTATGAACTATTAAGAAACACACAGGAAAGTAAAGTGGAAACTAAATGTGAGTAGAAGCTTGTAAGATTTACCTGTCATCTTATATGTTCATGAGACAGAAAAGACCAGTAATCCTACCAGAGTGAAAAACGCTTAAAAGCACTGTAGCGCCTCCATGGATGATTACTGTCTGTCGACCTACTACACACAAACACGACAATTCCATGAATTTATCCAGTGTCGGGCTTTAGAAAGAGATAAATTAATGCTAAAATGCAGATAAATCCCTGCTAAGAGGGAAATTAATCCCTGCCCGAAGAGAGAAATACCTGCTAGGAGATTAATTCCTGTCAGGAGGCTGATTAAACTCTACAAATGAGATTAATCCTACATGGGAGTAAATCACTTCTATGAGGGGATTAATTCCCCTCATAACCGGATATAATCCCTGCCAGGAGACATAATCCCAGTTGAGGGCATTTATCCCTGCCAGGAGGGAAATTTATCCCTGTCAGAAAGGGAAATACATCTTGCCTTGATTTCAAAGAATCTGATCCTTCGGCTTCCTATCAGTGATTCGAAGGCAGAACCATAACTCACTGGTGAATGATGGGTGTGTGTACTCACCTAGTTGTGGTTGCAGGGGTCGAGTTATAGCTCCTGGCCCCGCCTCTACACTGATCGCTACTGTGTCACTCTTCCTGCTCCATGAGCTTTATCATACCTCTTCTTAAAGCTATGTATGGATCCTTTCTCCACTACATCACTTCCCAGACTATTCCACTTCCTGACCACTCTGTGACTGAAGAAATGCTTCCTAACATCCCTGTAATTCATCTGAGTCTTCAACTTCCAACTGTGACCCCTTGTTGCTCTGTCCCATCTCTGGAACATCCTTTGTCCACCTTGTCAATTCCTCTCAGTATTTTATATGTCGTTATTTAATCCTCCCTATCTCTCCTGTCCTCCAGTGTCGCCAGATTGATTTCCCTTAACCTCTCCTCGTAGGGCATGCCCCTTAGCTCCGGAACTAGTCTTGTTGCAAACCTTTGCACTTTCTCTAGTTTCCTTACGTGTTTGGCTAGGTGCGGGTTCCAAACTGGTGCTGCATACTCCAATATAGGGCTAACGTACACGGTGTACAGGGTCCTGAATGATTCCTTATTGAGATGTCGGAATGCTGTTCTTAGGTTTGCTAGGCGCCCATATGCTGCAGTAGTTATTTGGTCGATGTGCGCCTCAGGAGGTGTGCCTGGTGTTATACTCACCCCAAGATCCTTTTCCTTGAGTGAGGTTTGTAGTCTCTGACCCCCTAGACTATACTCCGTTTGCGGTCTTCTTTGCCCTTCCCCAATCTTCATGACTTTGCACTTAGTGGGGTTGAACTCCAGAAGCCAGTTGCTGGACCAGGCCTGCAGTCTGTCCAGATCCCTTTGTAGTTCTGCCTGGTCTTCGTCCGATTGAATTCTTCTCATCAACTTCACATCATCTGTAAATGTCGTGGGGGTTCTTCTCATGGACTGGGTAATAAACAGACGAGCGTGGTTGGTAACTTACTGTATTGGAGTCAGATATAAGGGAGGGATCTCAGAGCCTAACGCCTGTGCCTGTCTACTCTCTGCCCGCTCGATGGTAACTAACTCTAGAAGGACCGAGGGGCGTTCATATTCGAAGACTGACCTTTGACACTGCTTAGGTCATCAAGAATGTAACGGCCAACGGTCACGTGCAAAGTTCGTGACTCAGTAATGGTTATAAGCTACTATGTACTATCACTGAACTAATGACAGTGACATAAACAGGGACACTTCTGAGTCTATTCCTTCCATCATGTGTGTGTGACTCAGTTTTCACCTACTAGAACCCACCTTGCAAAGGTCGGTATATACAGTATGTTCCGGCATATAAAGGGCGCTTTTTTTTTTTTACCAAGAAAAGTCTTCGAAAATCGCCCTGCGCCTTATATGCTCAAGGTCAGAGTCAAGGGTAAGCTTTGTGTTAGAAGCAAGTGGTGTTTTATAAAAGATCACGCAGTTCATTATAGTAATTAAGTTGTAATACTCGTAATGCTCGTGCGTCTTATATGCCGGAAAATACGGTAGTTCCTCGTCCATCCTTTTAATTACTAACGACCACCTTCACTGATTCCTCTTCCGACAGTACAAGTTAATATTGAGACCGGAGATAAAAATGCACCAGCAAGACCAACACAACTTCACAAGTTAGCTAAACTTATTAATGGCAGACATAAACTTATTTCCTAATGTTAGTGAAATAATTTTGAGGAATATTAAGCCTTTACCTCCGGCAATAAATTCTGACGAGACTAGTGTAATAATTATCAATAACAATTAATTCCCTGTATGAATATTATACAACTAAAAAAAATCAGTGCGGAAGAATATCCAAAGCAACTAATGCTCAAGGCACCGAAGCGAAGAATCAGGGTAGACATGATCATGACATGCAAAATACTAGTGAGATTTGTAGTGGAGACAGACTTTTATGACATAGAAGGGGCCAAAACAAGGGCACAGATATAAATATAAACAAAAATGTGTTACAGAGACAAAATTCTTTAATATAAGAGTAGAAAGTGGAGCCACGAAGAGAGACGTACTTCAGACAGAACTAATACTTAATAAATCTACTTCATATAGACTCAAAGCAGTTAGTAATGACACTTAGTATGTCACACCATCAAAGTTCGAGAAACTGAGCTCAGGAGCTGAAGCTCAGCTACTACACACATTAATAGATGATCACGCACACATTCCCTTCTTTCGGTCTCATCTCCTATTTATTCCACCCTCTTGTTTATTTTCTTCTCTATTTATTATCCACCCTCCGTTACTGTCATCTCTTTATTTTTCACCCTCCCCTCTTCCATTCTTCTATTTTCCTCACTCCTTCAATTTCTTCCCACCCCAAGTGCCGCCATTCCTCACATTCAACTATTCACAGACTTAAAAAAAAAAAACATTCCCAGTCACACTAAGTACAGCCGTCCTCCCTTGTTACAGCACATGTACACCATCTTGAACACCAGATGGCCCAATATACACAAGTTTCCTAAATTTAGGTGCTTAAAGGGGAATGGTTAAGACTGTAAAAAATAGGGGGATTTTTTTTGTGTATGGAATAGGGGGTAGGCTAGTCTGTGTGAGTGGGTGGGGGGGATGGTGACGTGGTCTGTTTGTCAGGGTTTAAGGCCAATGTGACGGAGAAAAAGGGGCCTATGTGTAAGTGATGGGGAAGGAGCTATGTTAGAATTTAACTGGATCTATGTGACATAGGGAAATAGGGTCTAATAGGGGGGGTTTATATCGTAATGGGAAGATCCAGGGTATAGGATTAATGTCTGTTTTAAAATATACAAAAACAGTAATTCAAACATTTCTAGTTTAATACTGAAAATCAACACAAGACATTTCAAGGTTGACAAAGGGATTCAACACAGCAGTGGTGATTAATTTATTGATGCCTCTGTCAACAGTATTATTTGTGTACTATTTATGTCTCAGCAACATTTATAGGCAGGCTCCCTGGCCAAGCCTTAAGTCACGTGACCTTCCGTTTGAACGAGGCATCTAGGCCGTAGCCCTCGCCCTCAAACAGGCATACCAGACGGACAGTCTGGGTTCCGCCATGATTACCAATATAACGCCTCCAAAACAGTTGCTTCCTTGCTGCCATTGGTTCTCAAACGAACCCCATAACACCTCTGTACTGATAGCACTGATAAGGACGACATTATATTTGTATTGCTCCAACACAGATCTTCGCAATAAGAGAAGATGAAAACAAGCGATAAAAAGCCAATCAAATGAAATTGAAGTTACAAAGTAATCTAAGACCAATCCTAAAGAATTCATTCAGGTATAAGAGACTAATAGTTGGCATGAAAACTGCTCCGCTTAAATCTAATTAATTATGAAGAGGACTGGACCAAGAAACGTTCCCAGGTCCAATAGATTCTTGACTTCCAGCAACTGTGTTTATATTTTGGCCAGCAATTTGATGGGTACCTTGTCAAATGGTTTATGGGCAGCTTACTGATAAAACATAAATGTATTTATCAATATTTTAAATATTTCTTATCTGTTTTCTCACAATAAGATAAAGATGAAATTCCAGGAATCAATAATTAAGGAAGTCCTGACGAAGACAAAGTATACAAAAACAGTCAGTAGCGACGTACTTCTCAAACAAGTACACATATTAAACCTAAACTTATATATTACTGAAAAACACTTATCACGCTGGAGATGTGGAGGATAAATACTGTGACAACTATTTACGAAATGGTTCATAAAATCGAATTACTGCGCCATCAACTTGGCAGGCAAATAATAAGAATCAATACTTGTGCCTGGGCCTTCTACCCTTATTCCACCACCACATATATCACCAGTGTCGTCAACTACGTCATGTATCGCACATGAATCCTAAATGGATCAGGAAACTAAAGAGGCACGTAAGTTCCCCCATTTTCTAATATGGGAACGTACAGTCAATGTCTCGTTTTCTCCCACATGAGAAGAGGTTTTAGAGGTCAGATTCATTTAAATCTTAGTGATAATGAGAAAGGAATGTGTTTAATATTTAACAATTATTTCCTCTCTGTTTTCACGCAATAAGAACCAAACGAAATCTCAGAAATTAATATTGATTGGAGGACTTGACTTGGTAAAAAAAAGTCTGTAATATTAATGTTATTACAACCTCAGGTTCTCAAGGTTATCCTGAGTGTAAAAGGGAGCTTGGAGCAAAGTAAACACACTAGAAACCTTTGAATTGTATTTTCCTTCACCAAGTATATATATATATATATATATATATATATATATATATATATATATATATATATATATATATATATATATATATAGCTTTATACAAGTATGTACACTACATACAGCAGAGGAGGTATTAGTGCACGCCACGGTAATCAAGGCAAAACAGAAGCCAAGAGACAAAATACAACCGTGCGTCAACCAGCACAGAATGGAAATGACAATGGTAAACATGTGAGTGGAATCCACGTCACCTTTACAATTGCCAGATCCACATTATGATTGGCTGAACCTAGGTGCTGATCTGATGATGGGGCCCCGATCATCAAACCCTTAGCGACCTGGTTCGCTGGTTGGTGAGGAAGCCTAAATGGGTGTGTTAACATGCAACGAATAAAGTGACGTACTCTTTGCATGCAACAAATGTAAACAAATAGACCAATTGCAGTAAATTAAGTCACCGGACTTTAGCGAAATGTTTTCGAGTGTTCTCCAGGAAAGGAAGGAGGAACTCGCTGGTCTGGCTGGCTAGCTGCTGTATGACCCTTGTGGATTTAGTGCTAAGTTATGATTATTATAATAATAATAATGTGGCTAGCCAGCTAGTCACGTCAGTACATCACTGCGACCAGGTATCGCGTCAGAGATGTGGAAGACGGTCAGTCAACTAAACAAGGCATAAATACCTGCTGTCGAATTAACGTCCAATTAGCCTCATTTTAATAGTGGATACATTATTAAAATCAGTAATAGCAGATACAATCAAATTATGCTTATCAAGTTGCCTTGATAAGCATAATTTGATTAATTTGCTCAAGATTGACTTTCTTTTGGTAAAGTGTTTGAGGCGGTGGACTATGATAAGCAATCTAACAAGGCTTTAGAGAGTCCCATACAAGAGGCTGTTGAGGGAAGTAGTAGCATATACCTCTGACAAGTTTCGAGAGCTTTTCTACTCCCGGAGCCCGGCCTTGGGCCAGGCTCCATACTGGAGAAAAAGTGGATGGATGTATGACTGACTGATAAACAACAGTTTGAGTAAATGGTGTTAAGTCACAATGGGAACCAGTCACAAATGCAGACCAGTGCAAAGTCCCAAACTCTGGGAATGAAAATAGCCCAGGTACTCCGCATGCGAAAAATAATTTAAGAATCATGATCAGAAGAAATCCGAAGACAAGAGAGCAATACCCAAGTGTTGGTAATAAGGCTAATAGACTACTTGGATGTATTGTAACAAGCATAAGTAACACAAGTCCCAATGTTGTTCAACTCTATACTACCACATGCATTACCTCACACTACCACTATAATAATAATAATAATAATAATAATAATAATAATAATAATAATAGCAGTCGCCTCGTCTGCTGCCACCGCCGCCGCCTCCTACGATGCCGCCGTGGCCACAACCACTAATAAGTGTATTATAATTATCCTTACTACCACCACTAACCCAGCTGCTTCTACTTCCGTTTCATCCTCCCTCATTTCACTCTCCCATACTTTCATCGTTAACCTTCTCTCTCCCTATTCTCCCTCTTACTCCTCACTCATCCTTTGTCTCTTCTTTCAGCTTCCCCATCTCCCCATCGTTCCGACCTCCTTTTCCTACATTTTATGCCGCCTGTCACCTATCTCCTATGCTCCTTTTTACCTCATCTGTCTCTTCTAACCCTTGTCCATCTTCCCCACCACAAGACAGGTGGGGGAAAAGGAGGTACGAAGCAGCTGGTGCCGTCCCAGCTGGCAGTGAAGGAAGTAAATAATTGATGAAGGAAAGGTTTAAGTGGGCTCCCGGGACCTGTCATAGTGACAGCAAGGGAGGGAAGGAAGGGGGAGAAGTGAGGGAGGGAAGGAGGGTGGGAGATTGTGGGAGGTAGGGGAGATTGAGGGAAGAAGGGAAGGAGGGGGTGAGGGAGAAGAAAATTATAAAGAGTGAAGCATGAGTAAGACAGGGGTGAGGAAAATGTGGCAGGGTAGTGGAAGGATGGAGGAAAAGAGAGGGAAGGTCTACCTGGAGGGTGAAGGGTGTTCCGGGGGTCAACGCCCCCGCGGCCAGGTCCTTGACCAGGCCACGCACTACGGCAAGAGATGTAAAACCAGATAAGGAATACAGTCTGGCAGAATACGAACTACAAGTATGAAAGAAAGTATGATCTAGCAGTGACCATCACACTGTACATATTGCCCACGAGTGCATCAATCATAACATCAACAACTGACGCAAGGCTGGAAATCAGGGAATAACCTTTAGGATCATCAATAAAGATTTTTTTTTTAGAATTCTGTACACAACACAAACATGTCAATATCAGAACCAGCTGGAGTCCCGCCTAGATAAGCAACTTCAAACGATTAAAAAAATATACAGAGGTGCGCAACCAGACTAATTGCATTGCGCTGAGCTGTGTGCAATAAGAATGAGGAATAAATGAAGTGAGCCTGATGACCCTTCAAGAGAGGACTAGGCAGGACATTATTACTGTGTATAGGATATTTAGTGCCACTGTTAAGACAGATATGGACTGATAGTTTTAATTAAATAAGAGGATCAAGAATAACGGAATACATTTAGAAGTTAAAAAAAAAAACAAAGCCCAGAGGAGTCACGAAAATATCTGGAAAATGTCGTTGAGAAATGGAATGAACTGGATGTAAAAGTAATACTGGCGTACTAAACACAATTTTAGACTAGGTATGATGGAGTTTAACTGGCCAGAGACCAATAATGTGGGTCTAAGAAGTTTAACAAGTGGGGCCAGAAATCAAGACGCGCCTTCCCCGCCAAACAATTTGCACTTGCAAGATTTCTTTGTGAAAAATATATAATTCATTTTATATAATTTTTAAGTGTTAATATGTTTAACCTGACACTGTCGGGACAGGAAACTGAACAAGTACCTCCACCAGATAACGGATCAACCAGGCTGTGATGGATTGGTGAGCCAGCTGGCCGCCAGCAGTAACAACATGAATGACCAGACAAGGCTGGCCCAGGCTCGGGATCCGAGAGTAGGAAAACTCTCGAAACTCATCAAAGGTATATGAAAGGTAAAGGTAAGCAATGGTTTAATAAGCCAGTGTCAGAGATTAACACAGAACACGCGGAACACCATATCGCGTGTCTTGCTCATATCTGCCTTGAGTGAAGATAAACTTGACAGGACGCCACCTATAATAGATCTCATCTCAGTGATATGTGACATCCGCAGAGGGACAAGTAGCCCGTTTCACCCAGGTGTACACAAACACTGTTCAGTCCCTCCCACAAGGGTGTACACAAACACTGTCCAGAGTCCCTCTCACCAGGGTGTACACAAACACTGTTCAGAGTCCCTCTCACCAGGGTGTACACAAATACTGTCCAGTCCCTCTCACCAGGGTGTACACGAACACGGCCCACTCACCAGGGTGTACACGAACACGGCCCACAGTCCCTCTCACCAGGGTGTACACAAACACGATCCAGAGTCCCTCTCACCAGGGTGTACACAAACACGATCCAGTGTCCCTGTCACCAGTGTACACAAACACGATCCAGAGTCCCTCTCACCAGGGTGTACACAAACACGATCCAGAGTCCCTGTCACCAGTGTACACAAACACGATCCAGAGTCCCTTTCACCAGTGTACACAAACACGGTCCAGAGTCCCTCTCACCAGCGTACACAAACACGGTCCAGAGTCCCTCTCACCAGAGTGTACACAAACACGGCCCACAGTCCCTCTCACCCCTCTCCAACTGACCGACAAAGAAAAATAGCCACCTGATCCAGTTTTAGAAAATATATTTTATAAAAAGTATTGTCGGGTAAATTTTTGATAAAAAAATATCAACAGCAGGTGACGTTATAGGTTTTATATATTATTAGTTGTGAATCCGTTCCATAATGCATCCTGCTGTGTGACTTGTACGGGTCTAGCGCTTGTCTTTATTATTAATAATAATAATAAAAACAATAATAATAATAATAATCTAATAACGTGCGCATTTATTTTATACATCTAAGAATAATTCGCCCTAAGTGAGAAGTGTCTCAGGATTATTCTGTGGGACATGTGACACTCTGTGAGTAATTAATGAGACAAACTTCTGACACTGAGTAAATAATGTCAACTATATTCTGGTCATCAGAGTGCTCAGAGTGTATGCCAGCTACTTTCCAACTTCCCACATTTGCCCCCCCCCAAAAAAAAAAAAAAAAAAAAAAATCAACCGATTTATTTCAAACGTTCTTAATTTTTATCTTTAATGATTGAGAAATTGCCCAATTAACATATTTAGGTGAACTATATATCAAAACTACTCATACAAAACTGTCTCCACCACACACCATACAAAGCTATCACAACTAAACACCATACGAAGCTATCACAACTAAACACCATACGAAGCTATCACAACTAAACACCATACGAAGCTATCACAACTAAACACCATACGAAGCTATCACAACTAAACACCATACGAAGCTATCACAACTAAACACCATACAAAGCTATCACAACTAAACATCATACGAAGCTATCACAACTAAACACCATACAAAGCTATCACAACTAAACAACATACGAAGCTATCACAACTAAACACCATACGAAGCTATCACAACTAAACAACATACGAAGCTATCACAACTAAACACCATACGAAGCTATCACAACTAAACACCATACGAAGCTATCTCAACTAAACACCATACGAAGCTATCACAACTAAACACCATACGAAGCTATCACAACTAAACAACATACGAAGCTATCACAACTAAACACCATACGAAGCTATCTCAACTAAACACCATACGAAGCTATCACAACTAAACAACATACGAAGCTATCTCAACTAAACATCATACGAAGCTATCACAACTAAACACCATACGAAGCTATCTCAACTAAACACCATACGAAGCTATCACAACTAAACACCATACGAAGCTATCACAACTAAACACCATACGAAGCTATCACAACTAAACACCATACGAAGCTATCTCAACTAAACACCATACGAAGCTATCACAACTAAACACCATACGAAGCTATCACAACTAAACACCATACGAAGCTATCTCAACTAAACACCATACGAAGCTATCACAACTAAACACCATACGAAGCTATCACAACTAAACAACATACGAAGCTATCACAACTAAACAACATACGAAGCTATCACAACTAAACACCATACGAAGCTATCACAACTAAACAACATACGAAGCTATCACAACTAAACATCATACGAAGCTATCACAACTAAACAAAATACGAAGCTATCACAACTAAACAACATACGAAGCTATCACAACTAAACACCATACGAAGCTATCACAACTAAACACCATACAAAGCTATCACAACTAAACATCATACGAAGCTATCACAACTAAACACCATACAAAGCTATCACAACTAAACAACATACGAAGCTATCACAACTAAACACCATACGAAGCTATCACAACTAAACAACATACGAAGCTATCACAACTAAACACCATACGAAGCTATCACAACTAAACACCATACGAAGCTATCTCAACTAAACACCATACGAAGCTATCACAACTAAACACCATACGAAGCTATCACAACTAAACAACATACGAAGCTATCACAACTAAACACCATACGAAGCTATCTCAACTAAACACCATACGAAGCTATCACAACTAAACAACATACGAAGCTATCTCAACTAAACATCATACGAAGCTATCACAACTAAACACCATACGAAGCTATCTCAACTAAACACCATACGAAGCTATCACAACTAAACACCATACGAAGCTATCACAACTAAACACCATACGAAGCTATCACAACTAAACACCATACGAAGCTATCTCAACTAAACACCATACGAAGCTATCACAACTAAACACCATACGAAGCTATCACAACTAAACACCATACGAAGCTATCTCAACTAAACACCATACGAAGCTATCACAACTAAACACCATACGAAGCTATCACAACTAAACAACATACGAAGCTATCACAACTAAACAACATACGAAGCTATCACAACTAAACACCATACGAAGCTATCACAACTAAACAACATACGAAGCTATCACAACTAAACATCATACGAAGCTATCACAACTAAACAACATACGAAGCTATCACAACTAAACAACATACGAAGCTATCACAACTAAACACCATACGAAGCTATCACAACTAAACATCATACGAAGCTATCACAACTAAACATCATACGAAGCTATCACAACTAAACAACATACGAAGCTATCACAACTAAACAACATACGAAGCTATCACAACTAAACATCATACGAAGCTATCACAACTAAACAACATACGAAGCTATCACAACTAAACAACATACGAAGCTATCACAACTAAACATCATACGAAGCTATCACATCTAAACATCATACGAAGCTATCACAACTAAACACCATACGAAGCTATCACAACTAAACACCATACGAAGCTATCACAACTAAACAACATACGAAGCTATCACATCTAAACATCATACGAAGCTATCACAACTAAACACCATACGAAGCTATCACAACTAAACACCATACGAAGCTATCACAACTAAACACCATACGAAGCTATCACAACTAAACACCATACGAAGCTATTTTCCCTACACATCATACAGAACTGTCACACCAAGGATAACCATAAGTCATTGGAAAAAGATACTTGTGCATAGTTCAGGACATTTATTGAAAGAAACGTTTCGCCACGAGAGGCTTCAGCAGTCCTAATCAGGAGTGATGCAGACACTCGTGACGCGAAACGTTTCATTTAATAATTACATAAATAATTATAATTTTTAAAGGGGGTGGACCAGTAAGCTAGTGGAAGGTCTCGGTCAGATGACCAAAAGCTCCAGCTGCGGGTTATCATATGACTAAGACCCGCGTCAGGAAACACTTGTCCTGTTTCCTGACAAACCTTACCCAGCCTAGCCTTAAATAACTATCCTGACAAACCTTACCCAGCCTAGCCTTAAATAACTATCCTGACAAACCTTACCCAGCCTAGCCTTTAATAACTATCCTGACAAACCTTACCCAGCCTAGCCTTTAATAACTATCCTGACAAACCTTACCCAGCCTAGCCTTTAATAACTATCCTGACAGACCTTACCCAGCCTAGCCTTTAATAACTATCCTGACAAACCTTACCCAGCCTAGTCTTTAATAACTATGCTGACAAACCTTACCCAGCCTAGCCTTTAATAACTATCCTGACAAACCTTACCCAGCCTAGTCTTTAATAACTATCCTGACAAACCTTACCCAGCCTAGTCTTTAATAACTATCCTGACAAACCTTACCCAGCTTAGTATTTAATAACTATCCTGACAAACCTTACCCAGCCTAGTCTTTAATAACTATCCTGACAAACCTTACCCAGCCTAGTCTATAATAACTATCCTCAACTCTACACGAGTGTCCTTGCCCACATTTGGTTGGTGTCACAATGCCACTTACGACCAGAATACATTTACTATTCAATTAATTTTTCGTTTTGGCTAAATCATCGATACGGGTAATGAAATGTATATTTAATTACCCAGACTGCCAAGGTTTGGGCCCATGAGTATTTTTTTTAACCAGCTTAATTGTTAAGAAGCTCTGTCGAAAATTAATATGAAATGAAAATTTAGAGATAAATACTAAAAAATTCTAAGTCACTAATTGAGCCATGCATTTTTTTTAGGTCAGGAAATCAATATTCATCTAGGATTCTATGTAATCATTTTTTTTCCTGTTAAAGTTGTCAGTTTGATGGATTTTACCGGAGAAATATGTAAACAACCTATAAAGTTTATGGTAATAAATTACACTAATTATAAAATTAATAAAAATACCAACTAATTAATTAAAAACGTTATTAATAAGGCTAACTGCTCTAATTATATATATATATACATGTATATATATACTATATTGGCTGCGGCCAATGATGAGTAAACTAAAAGTGAATGTAGATAAATGGTTCAGAAAACCCACAAGTTGATAAATTAGACACATGTTTAACACTTGGGTATCTTTATTGTGGAAACGTTTCGCCACACAGTGGCTTCATCAGTCTGAGGGACTGATTACCTCAAACTCCTGATCTTCATCATTCTCTTTTGTATTGGACTGATGAAGCAACTGTGTGGCGAAACGCTTAAGATAAGATAAGATTTCTTCGGATTTTTAACCCCGGAGGGTTAGCCACCCAGGATAACCCAAGAAAGTCAGTGCGTCATCGAGGACTGTCTTGTCTTATTTCCATTGTGGTCCTTAATCTTGTCCCCCAGGATGCGACCCACACCAGTCGACTAACAACCCAGGTACCTATTTGCTGCTAGGTGAACATGACAACAGGTGTAAGGAAACACGTCGAAATGTTTCCACCCGCCGGGAATCGAACCCGTGCCATCCGTGTGTGAAGCGAGAACTCTAGCCACCAGACCACCGGGCCACCGTATAAAGATACCCAAGTGTTGTACATATGTCTAATTTATCAAACTAAACAGTACCTCTGAAGGTTATTCATCATCAGGACCGTAGCTAAGACAGATATTAAATACGGTGCCCAAAAATTCACACTTGCGTATGTGTAAAGTAGTGCACCCGCAACTGGTATGGTTGATGGGCTGTATATTAATGCGGCAGTGAAAACAAACAAAAGACTCAGGTTTTGGTCTGCACCCCCCTTCCACAACTGGTATGGTTGATGGGTCGTATATTTGTAAAGTAATGCACCCACAACTGGTATGGTTGATGGATGCACCAGAACTCAACATTGCCAGTATGTTTATGTGGCGAATTGATGTTAGTACAACACGCGTGGCAGAATATTATATTGATGGACGTGAATTGTGAGTTGAAAGCTTTGGCAAGCCTGTGTCACTGCAGTGTTGACAAGTGCGTGAATGTTGGAAGCACTGGCAAGCCTGTGTCACTGCAGTGTTGACAAGTGCGTGAATGTTGGAAGCACTGGCAAGCCTGTGTCACTGCAGTGTTGACAAGTGCGTGAATGTTGAACACTGCAAGCCTGGGCACTGCAGTGTTGACAAGTGCGTGAATGTTGGAAGCACTGGCAAGCCTTGTCACTGCAGTGTTGACAAGTGCGTGAATGTTGGAAGCACTGGCAAGCCTGTGTCACTGCAGTGTTGACAATGCGTGAATGTTGGAGCACTGGCAAGCCTGTGTCACTGCAGTGTTGACAAGTGCGTGAATGTTGGAAGCACTGGCAAGCCTGTGTCACTGCAGTGTTGACAAGTGCGTGAATGTTGGAAGCACTGGCAAGCCTGCGTCACTAAACTTTACAGTGCTGGTAAGTGCGTGAATGTTTTAGACGGTGACAGTCTTGTATCACTAAACTCTGCAGTGTAGGGGAACGAGCTTCCGTATTCGTATGCGTGTGGGTGTATGCGTGTGCGAGTGTGTGGTGGGGAGGGATGCAGGCTAGGGACACGGGAAGGAAGTGGCAGGGAAAGTTTTACGAGCAAGAATGTTTCCTGCATATGACTCTTAACGAGGCGACTATTTTACTGCTAATACAGCCTCGGGAGCGTAACAAAGAGCCATAAAGTGGGGACGACACAGAGTTTTAAGGCGGGTAATGGCATCAGGCAGACTTCATGGGTAAGTAGTGAAGGCCAGGCTGCATCAGGCACTCACTAGCCGGAAACTGAAGAGTAAGGAAGACGTGAGACTTAATAAAGTAACAGAATGAGCCCTAGCAAGGACAGGAGAGAGTCGTGTGCCTGGAAAACGTAACTTGGAAAGTTACAAGACCGCCAGTAGCAGGTAAAATAAAACTTTCATCAAGCACATAGTCAAAGGCAAGAGTATCTGAAGTATGAGAAAAGGAAAATAAAAGGATTTATTTTTGTTAAGATATAATGAGAGTGAAGCTTGGAACAACAGTAAAGAAAATGAGCCTCAGGGAAAAAAAAAGGGGGGGGGGTTTCAGAGGAAATTAATATATCTTAGGGAGGAAGGAAATACATCTAAAGGAAATATATACTAGGAAGGAAGTAAATACATCTAAGGAAGGAAATATATCTTAGGGAGGAAGGAAATATATCTTAGGGATGAAGGAAATATATCATAGGATAGAAGGAAATATATCATAGGATAGAAGGAAATATATCATAGGATAGAAGAAAATATATCATAGGACAGAAGGAAATATATCATAGGATAGAAGGAAATATATCTTAGTGAGGAAAAAAATATACACAAAGGAGGTAACTGTATCTAAGAGAGGAAGAAAAACGGCTAAGAGACAAAACTAAATGAAATAACCACACAAGGAGTGAGGGCGTGTGTGGGGCAGACACTGTGAAGACAGAGGATAATCCAGGACCAGGGAATTCAGAGAGGACAAAGAAACATAAACATGGGCGAGAAAAATTAATCTATATAAACGATACAACCTCAGTAAAGATTTATAGAGCATTCCCAGAAAAAAATATAATTTATTAAGCGGTGACACTGATCCTGTGAGTGAATATGCTTATAAAAGCATAATGAACTCTTATCAATGATGTGTGTATGTATATATATATATATATATATATATATATATATATATATATATATATATATATATATATACGAAAATGGCGTATCAAGTATTTTGGCTGATATACACTACTATTTTTATGACGGTATGTTCACTCACAGGATGATTGGCGCTGCTCAATAGACTAAGAGCAAAAATTATCCTCCATCTCTAATTGGCGTATCATTTATATCTTCTCTTTGTCGTCCACTACTGATTATATCTTCTCTTTCATGTAGATGATTTTGCATCCCCCTAATATCATCTGGTAGAGACGTCCATGATGATTCCTGGGTTCGTCCCTCCATTAATTCTGCGGCTCTTTTCCTGGGGGACCAGATGTACCACTGTGGTGGCCTTCTGGTTTATCTGTAATTTACCTGTAGATAGTTCCAGGGTCACCGTCTCTGTTGCCTGGTCTCAGACCAGGTTTCTCAGTTAATGGCCTGATCAATCATCCTGTTAGTATAAGCCACACACAGTCCAACGTAGGCACCACAGCCTGGCTGATCAGGAACTGGCTCAAGTTCCTTTTTGAAGACGTTGGGGAGGGGTGGGGGTGTTGGTAATTATTCTTAGGTACAAAGTTTTTTAAGAACTCATTGTTTACACTGGAAACATTTCTTCTCCATAACGCACTCCTTTTCTGATTCATCTAATAATGTTTCACTTTTCATTATAATACAATTAACTTTTTCTGTGTTTTATTGATTATCGACATTCACAGCAGATTTTGACTCTCCCTTATAAAGTGGCTCATTTAAATCTTCAAGAAGTTGATCGAGAGAGTTAGGTGATACGTCATTTTCTCTAATGTAATCTCCATTAATTTTCCTTAGAAGAACTAGCCGTTATTTCCCCACAGCTGAGTTTCTTCTCACTTCCCTGACTGATGCTTAGAGATCAGTGAGCTGCTAATCTCGGAGCGAGTCTTCTTATGTATATCCTCAAAGAAACAGGTCATCAATCCACTGCCCCCGTGAGTATGACTGGTGTTATGTTTGGACTCAGCCATTCAGGACTCTTAGTATAGGTATAGGTACACATAAGTACAATTATCATACATACGTGTATTTGTAAACTGAAGGGGCTTAATAACATGATTTATCTTGCTTACTTAAAAATCTCACAGTAAAAGAAACACGAAAAACAGTCTCGGGTAAAAATAACAGACAACGAAGAAGAAAAAAGAACCTTCACAACGAAAATATCTCGAACAAAATTGAGTCTTCCTGAGTGACAGATGGAGGAGGAGGAGGACTAACAGAGAGGATAAATCTGACGTTCGGGTGATCATCAGGGCTCGAGGGCGACTTATCTTTCCTCTCCCTTGCTGTGCTTCCTTCCATATTCGGTCTCCAGACCCTTCCTTAGCAGCAGAATCATCACCAGCAGCTGCAGCGGTAACAGAAGCAGCAGTACCAGCAACAGAATAATAGCACTACCGTCACGACTAGCATCACCATCAGAACCAGCCCCTGCAGCTGTGGCAATACCAGCAGCAGCACTACCGTCAGAATAAGCGTCACTATCAAATTAAGCCCCAGCATCATCATCATCAGCAGCAGCAGTACTAATAAAATCGGTACTAACTGCAGCACCAACACCTCCACCAGCAGCAGAGCCAATAACAGCAGCAAGAGCACCAAAAACAGCAGCATCAACATCGGCACAACCACCACCACCATTAGCAACACCAACAACATCAGCAGCAGCACAAACAGCAGCAACACGAGCACAAACATCGACACCACCACCAACAGCAGTAACGTCGCTACCACCACTACCAACAGCAGGAGCATCACCACTACCACAACAAACAGCAGTGCAACTATCAGCAACGACAACAGCATCAGCAGTACCACCACTACCAACAACAGCATCAGCAGTACCACCACTACCAACAACAGGAGCAGCAGCACCACCAACACAACCAGCAGCAAACAACAACACCATTCCCTCCCTCAACAGCAACAGCAGAGAGAGAGAGAGAAATGGAAGATTTTGAAAAAGAAATAAGAGATGTAAAGGGAGACAGCAGGAGTAAAAGTGGAAAGATGGCAAATGAGAGGAGAGCGGGAGGGAAAGAGAAAAAGCAAATAAAAGGAAGGAGAGGAAAGGGGAAGAACAGGGATCACTCGAGAGGAAACTGACTCTAATAATAATAATAATTATTATTATATATAAAAACTAATGATAATTAACAAAAGCAAAACAATAACAAACTCAGCAAGTATAAATAAAATAATAATAACAATATAAAAATCAACACTGACATTTACAAAAGCAACACCATCACCAAGAGGAATTAAATGACTCACAAAATATTAAGGTGGTACACAGAGGAGTGAACACTGGCAAGCACAACACAACACAGATATGACGAGAGATAGTGTGTCATTCCGGCGTATAATCTCATTCTTCATCCCGTGGGGGCTGCCTTTAATTTCCTGGTGCTTTGCCTTCATCCTTTTCCCTTTCCCCCTCTTCCTCTCTCTCTCTCTCTCTCACACACACATACACACACAAGAAGAGACAAAGATAAAGTAATTACATTAACAGTTATAACTAGGTATCTATAGTTACAACAGAGGAACTGGCAATTTTTTTTTAACAGTAAGACTGGCTCAGTAAGGCAAGAACATATATTACAACACACTGGATATACGCACTTCACCACTCTTATACTGAGTCTTCTGTTTGCTTATCCATTAAATTTAATTTCCTTACGTGTTAGTTTTTCTTACAAAAAAAAAAATCAGGTTAAATTGAAGAGACTGAGCTGAGCTTCCGCTCACTCGAGTTTCTGGAGCCTCTGAAGCACATTGATTAAAGTCTGCAAGACAAAGAGAATTAATGGCTGCTTAGGCTTCAGGGGTGCATATTGGAGCTTGCTGCTCCAATTCATAAATTGGAAAGGCATACAGTCTTCTGAGGTGAATCATGAATGTGTGTTGTAGCAGATAACAGCGCATAAGAGCTATGGAAAAGTAACGAATAACCAATGAAACTTAATTTAATAGCGTATAAAACTTGTACAAAAATAATATAAAAAGAACTGCGTAAAGATAGGAAATAAATATAATAAAATATTTGTGAAAGTAGTGAATAATGCATAAACGCTTCGATGAAGAGTAGTTTTGAACAACTATTGATACCTGTCCACAAACTTCAGCTACGAGTGTTGAAGAACAATGTACAGTGTACCTGTTACCAACTGGTCTCTTTCACTAGGATGTCAAATGTAAAATAGCATTGTTTCCAGACTTTACACTTCATGCAATAAATAAGAACAAAACACCTTTTACCTACAGTTACATGTGAAGTCAAGGAAGCGTTCCAACTATCAGCAAGTCAATGTAAGGCCAGCATTGTTCACTGTGCTCCCAGAATACTGCACACACTACACATACTGACCACACTGTACACAAGTCTCAAAACTGACAACTTATTCATCTTGAACTGCTTGCTGAGTGTCACAAAGTGTTCTAAAAAATCAAAGTGGGACTAGAACATGTAATAAGAAATTGCTTTCATTATTATTATTATTATTATTATTATTATTATTATTATTATTATTATTATTATTATTATTATTATTATTATTATTATTATTATTATTTTTTTGAAATTTGTTTAGGCTGCAATGAAGTATTCGCTACAAAGACAGTTGTATTGTGCCCATTGCAGTTTTTCCGCCTCACGGCAGAAATCTAGCTTTCTCATTTTTCCAAATACTCTGGGAAAATTTGGAATGCTTAGAAATTTAAAAAATTGCGATATCTGTACTGGTTTGTCGGTGCTGGTTGACGCTCAGTAAGACTGGACAGTGAGCTGGGACCCTCAAGGAAAGTTCCTTGACGCTGCTGATGGCTATTGATTTAAGGAATTGGACATGTGCTCCCCTTCTTTCGATCGAACCCGAATGCCTCCCATTACCATCCCAATCCCTTCCGGTCGATGTGTGATCCTTACGGGTTTAGCGCTCCCGCGTGAATGTAATAATATTGAAAAAAATATATAAAAATGTGACGTCAAGTGCTCAACCTCGGTACCAGTAATGCTGAGATTCATTTGTTTTTTTGGTAATAAATCTAAAAGTGTGTTGAGTGCCAAGGACGGACATAGTTACTCGATCAAAATATCTGCCTCTTCCAATTCTAAAATATACAGTGTGCAGCTTTGGTCACTATATTCACGAAAACAAAAATATTGACAAACTGGGCCAAACATAATACTCAAATTACATAAAAAAAAAAAATAAACCCTGAGAAGCTACTGTGAGTTGCTCCTTTGTTTTTTATATGGGATGGAATGCCATCACATCTTACATAATGTGTAATTTCGTATTGAGTGAACCGCTATGCCAGCGAAAAACCTCAGATAAATGACTAAAATCCCAAGGAGCGTTTCATTATATAACAAAGACCAGTGTCAGGAGAAATGTTTCCATTTCTTATGAAAAACAAAATGCCAGCATAACTTATAATGAATATAAATTGCCAGAGGCAATTAAGAGTAATCGCTATATATATATATATATATATATATATATATATATATATATATATATATATATATATATATATATATATATATATATATATATATATATATATATATTGTGTGTGTGTGTGTGTGTGTGTGTGCTAAAATAAGTTGCATGAATACTTTTCTGCAAATCAGCGAAATCCACTGTTTTACAATAACGTCTACCATAAACGAACAACACCCTTAATTAGACTAACATTTATGCCATGCATAAATGTTAGAGGATTCCCACATACATAATAATGATGTAGGTTTATGACAATTCCCTCCTTATGGACACTAATTCTTCAATTTTCAGCCTTAAACTTCGCTGAAGATCAGGAAGACGTCGCTGGCAGATTATTTTCTGGTGGCAACTGTAGAACCGTCACCTGTTACCTCGCTCCCACACTCTTCCCAGACCTTCAACTTTCAGTTCCTGGCTTCACAGGTCAGGCACGCATTTTCCACGACCTTCATTGACCTCAGATTGAAAAAACACGTATGAAATTAAAAAGTGTGAAAATCATGGAGTGTTCGTTATGTTGTATTTGGGGCTGACTGTATTAATATAATAAGTTTTGGCGGCTCTCCATATCATATACACACTGAAACACATTCATACACACCCAACATATTCACTCATGCATGCACTATAAAAACATTCTAATTGCAAACGTAAATTTTTCCCGCAATATACAAACATTAAATTTTTTTTAGCAAATAACTATGGCAGGATGTTAATATATATAGTCTGCATTCTATATTATATTTTGTGATTTCTTCCAGCTGAGTGTGTGGACTCGTAGGGATGTATCGGATGTGAAAATTTAGATATCCGCGGATGCGGATGTGTATACGGATGTCTTACTTATTTTGCGGATGCGGATGTAAGAAATTGTGCGGGTGTTCCGTGGATGCGGATGCGGATATCCGATACATCACTAGAGAGTGCAGATTGAAAGTACGAACAGCACAACAGAAGGAATATAGTTGTGAAATGGTTGGTATATTTGTTCGGTGTGCATGAGAGAGAGGAAGGGACCTAGGGACGGCCAGAGTATGGTTGGGTCTTTTGTATAAAAAAAGAGGAAAAACAAAGTGCATTAATTAAACAAGAATAATTCTGTTGCGTATAGAAGTTAAAATACATGGCACAACTGCTTTCAAAATGTGAATAAAAAAAATATATTTGGAAATGGAACTGAAACACTACAGGAATACGAACTGTTAAGAAAAAAGACGGGAATGTAGACAGAAGTATATGGTAGGCGGGTAGGATTTTGTAAGATTTTCCTTCCATCTTACATGTTCATAAGACAAAGAAAAAAGTAATCCTGCCAGGATGCAAAACGTTTAACAACCTTCCACTCTTATAAGAGGATGATTGTATCTCCCTGGATGAGTGTTGTCTACAAACTTACTACCATGTACATCCCTAAAATGTCAAAACAAATGATTGTAGTTGGTCTCGTTGGAGAGTTGAAATTGTGACGTCACGGGGCTTACACACGAGATAATGAGTACCTCAGTAACCTCCTTACGAGACCTCCAGCTGGATCCTAATGTGTACTGTCATCAATAGTAAAGAAAAGACGTTTATAAGAAGGAGCTTTTGTTGGGACAACGTTTGGATCTGTTAAGATCTTTATCAAGGTATGAATGATTGAGAAAGATCAACCGATAAAGATATTAGATGTTCGTAACGTTGCAATAAAAGCTCTTTCTGCAAAGGTGTCTAAAGACCGTCAGGTCAACACCTGCCTCTTAACCTGGCACACCGGGTGACTGGTGCTGACCTGTGACCCGTTGTATATATATATATATATATATATATATATATATATATATATATATATATATATATATATATATATATATATCACTGGCTTGGTATCTCTTGTTTTGAAGGTTCTAGTTATCCAACCTATCGTTTTTATTGCAGTTGCGATAATCGCATTTTTGTGACATCTTTCCCAGAGCCTTCACATATGGCTTCGTTCTACCGAGTGGTTTCATTTTGTCTTGTATACACTTCCATGTGTGTCTTGTACATTCTTCCATGTGTGTCTTGTACATTCTTCCATGGCGAGCTTGGAGACTCGCTGTGTCTCTTACGAATGTCACTGTCATACAGATTCTAGCATCGTCTGCAAAGGATGATACAGTGGCATGATTTATGTCCCTGTCTATGTCAGAAATGTGAACAAGGAAGAGGGATGGGACTAGTACCGTGCCTTGGACAGAAGTTTTGTACCATAGCAGACCCTGATTTCACTCTGTTCTATTTGTTAGGAAGCTAAATATCCAACTGCCTACCTTCCCAGTTATTCCTTTTGCACACATTTTGTGTGCAGTTACATTATGGTCGCACTAGTCAAAAGCTTCTTCATTACCTTGCATGGAATACATGTCAGCGAAATTGGACTGTCTACCTACCTGGAGGGTATTCCGGGATCAACGCCCCCGGTTCACGACCAGGCCTCCCGGTGGATCAGGGCCTGATCAACCAGGCTGTTACTGCTGGCCGCACGTAGTCCAACGTACGAACCACAGTCCGGCTGATCCGGCACCGACTTTAAGTATCTGTCCAGCTCCCTCTTGAAGACAGTCAGGGGTCTATTGGTAATTCCCCTTATGCATGGTTGGAGGCTGTTGAACAGTTTTAGGCCCCCGGACATTTATTGTGTTTTCTCTTAGTGTACCAATGAAGCCTCTACTTTTCATTGGGGGTGTTTTGCACCGCCTCCCCAATCTTTTGCTTTCGTAGGGAGTGATTTCTGTGTGCAGATTTGGGACTATTCATTCTAGGATTTTCCAGGTGTAGATTATGATATACGTGTACCTCTCTCGTCTGCGTTCCAGCGAGTACAAGTCTAAGCGTTTCCAGTAGTTGAAGTGTTTGATGGAACTTATATGTGCAGTAAAGGTTCTCTGTACATCCTCTAGATCTGCAGTTTCACCTGCTTTGAACGGAGATGTTAATGTACAGCAATATTCCAGCCTAGAGAGAACAAATGATTTAAAAAGGATTATCATTGACATCTCTTGTTTTGAACGTTCTCATTATCCATCCTATCATTTTCTTCGCAGCTGTGATCGTGGCACTGTCGTGATCCTTGTGATCCTGTAGTTCAATGAATTCTGCCTATCTTCTTTCTTAAATATATGTACTACGTTCGCTGTTTTCCAGTTCTTTGGCAATTGTCCAGTGTTCAGTGACCTCTCGCAGAATATATGGTGACGACACCCTGTCAGGTCCCACCGACTGTGATGTATCTAGCAGGGAGGATGGGATGTGTCACAAGCTTATGGACCCAGCAAGAGTTCTAGGTTAGAGTTCTTGTCAGTGGTGCAGAGGTAACATGCACTACCCTAGTTCAGTATGTTGGTGGTCCAAGGGAACAAAATATTCATCATTTTTCCAGGGTGGTTGAACTTTCATTATTATCCCCAACTGGTTCCATTCTATAAAGACGTCACTGGCGACAATAAAATCGTTCATTCTTCACCAAACACCCACACAAGCCGACATAAAGCATATCTAACTTTTCTAACTTTTTTTTTATCACTACCATCCAGCCGAATAATAACAATAAAATGTAAAAAAATACCACAACTGCAATAAAAAAAAGATTGGCCTGACGCGAAGCAAAGGAATCTACACAAACATAAAAAAAAAAGACTAGAGTGTAAGATGAAACATTATTGAGCCGAGAATTAATGGTGGCATGAAACATTAAGGAACCGAGAAACATGACCTCACGTGATAAACAAAAAAATCATTATTTGTGTTTTGCCTCCTCGTGGCTTGTACCACCTGCACGCTCCCCAAGACTCTCCCTTCCTACCATCAACTCTATATAAAGATATTTTTTTCCATCTGGAAATAGCCTTAATAGTGGTGCTAGACCCATAGCCAAGCTGATGCAGAACAAGGCTGCTGGTCTCGTGATAATTTAATAAAAGTGTAGCCACTGACCTTACGAAGGTCACACAGGTGCTGGTGGTTTGAGGGAGACTCCTTCTTCAATCCTACCACACATACACACACACACAAACCTAACCTTGCAAAACCCGGGGCCAGGAGCTGAGTATCGACCCCTGCAACCACAATTAGATGAGTAAACACACACTGATAACGAATAAACAAAGATAACGCTAATAAACATCACTTCGTAAACATGAAACAAATGTAGACCAAGGGGAATCTTTCTATCACAAGTAAACAAATGTAAAATAAGAGCAAAATAATGAAAGGGAACCGCAGAAGACCCAGTGACTCGTGTGAATATATTTATGAAAACTGTGCACAGTATTTCAGTCACTGATGCTGTGTGTAACAGTTTACAAATCAGCGCTTGCTTGTTCCTCTGGAAAATATGGGTTTGCAATTTTAATCTACTCTTTATAATTATTTTTTGAATGGATATTTTCTAGTAAATAAAGATTATGTTAAACAAAGTACACATGAAAATATACAAATATATCTAATGTTTAAAAGAAAAATATCAGATGTAAACAATAAGACACGTAAATAACTACAAAAACAAATTACACAATTCATCTAAGAGAGAGAGAGACAGAGATAGAGAGAGAGAGAGAGAGAGAGAGACAGAGAGAGAGACAGAGACAGAGAGAGAGAGACAGAGGAGAGAGAGATTTCAAATGAATTGATGTACGTAACAGCTGTTAGCTTGTAAATAAGTTAGGAACCCCAAACCTAACCTTGCAAAGCCTGTGTAAAAAAAAGAGAGAGAGAGACGGAGGGTTGCACGAACAATGATAAAAAAATATATAATAAAAGACAGAGAAGTCCGGGAAGATAAAATATATTTTTTTATCCATAAACCAGATCATTAAGCGTCCTGCCTTGCTCCCTTCTGCCATTTATTATTTTGCGATCCAGGCAAAGATTTTTCAATTCAGCTTTAATTTCCATCTGTTCGCTTGTGCTTTGCCGGGAGGAAAATGAGCGAAGAGGGTGGACAGGAGACAGACCAAAAATTAGGGGAGATGGGAAGGATGTTGATGATGAGATGAGCAGAAACAAGAGCCGTACGAGAAGAGGAGTAAATACAGAAGCAGGAAATAAAGGGACAGAGGAGCAAGAACAAGAAAGAGGAGGATAAGGATGAAGAGCAGGTACAAGATGCAGGAGGATAAGGAAGAAGAGCAGGAGCAAGCAACATCAGAAGAAGGAAGAGCAGGAACAAGCAATGGAAGAAGAGATTAGATTAGATAGAAGAGTAAGAATCTTGGGAGGAAAATTATAAAGACACAATACTGACGGTGTTATGTTAGCGATGATTCTTTCAATGTTATTTTTTTCTTTTTTATTATTATTATTATTACTTTTCTCTCCCTTTGTCAAATATGAGAGAGAAAGAGAGAGAGAGTTGCCCTATGTACACGAGAGGCCACTCCCCTGCCTTTTCATCCTGCCAGTAACATTCAGTTAAGTCAACAGTAAACACGATTATCTCCCTGTGATCCCTCTAACATTATCTACGGCAAAGAACCCTTCATTGTTGTGTTATGTCAATAAAATTACATTATTTTGGTAATCTTGTCCTCCCTCCCTCATATCTCTCTCTCTCTCTCTTTCTCTCTTATTTTCCTCCGCCCTTCCATCCTCTCTTATCATACGATTAAGGAAATCTTTCCTGTATGCCAACACTAATCGATCGTGAGAATCATAACACAGACAGTGAGACTCAAGTATTTCCTCTTTCACATAGCAGAAAATCTTCACAAGATTAAATAATGACGTGATTTTTTTCACATTAATACTGAATTTTGTAGTTTGTTCGTATTATGTATCAAACAAAAAACAATTACAAATCCCAACAAAACACACAATACAAAGTCCCATGTGGTTCGTATTTGTAAACAAGCAGAGTCCCACTTGAGTTTTATTTGTAAACAAAGTTTTACATGGTTTGCATTTGTAAATAATGAAAGTTTTACATTGTGTTTGTAAATGTTTTTGGATAATCGAACATAAGCAAGTGTATTGAATAATGTTTTACAAAGATATTTAATCACCCATAAGTTATCATGTTGCTCGTCTACACACTTTACAAGTCAAACCACGTCATACTTCGCTTGCTTATAGGTACAAAAACCACGTAGAACTTTGCCTTTTTACACACACAAGCTACATGGGACTATTGTTTATAAACACAAGCAACGTCGTCCTCCACTGCCACAACAGAGTAAAAACAAAACCTTTTAAGAATACCGTACGTGGTTCAAGATGCCAAGCTTGTACACTTTTTCTATTCTTCTTATTTCTGCGAGGTCACAACGGATTACATCTCCAATTATCGCCAGAAAATTGCTGGGAATAATCTTGCCAGAGCTGCACCTTATCAAAGGCCAGAAAACGGAGATAGCGTCGACCTTCCACATTTTAACCTTTTCTTAATGATCCAAACTTTTTATTTAATTAAATTTTCCCAGGTTTTTATAGGCTTTTTTTTTCGCTCATCGCAAGAGAGGTTAACTGTAATAAGCATATTTGATGGAATTCCATTCTCGTAACAAATATTTCTAAATAAATCAGCGAATACAGTGACACAACACACCAACACTACTGAAACACCAACACTACTGAAACACCAACACTACTGACACACCAACACTACTGAATCACCAACACTACTGAAACACCAACACTACTGAACACCAACACTACTGAAACACCAACACTACTGAAACACCAACACTACTGAAACACCAACACTACTGAAACACCAACACTACTGAAACACCAACACTACTGAAACACCAACACTACTGAAGGTATGGTGAATGGCATTTGAGCTAAGGAATTGGACCGATTCTCCCCTTCCTCGGATCAAACCTGATGGCCTCCAATTCCCCAAGTGCTGTGTGATCCCTTATATATATATTTAGCACTTCTCTATGATATAATAATATTGAAGGCACAAGTACTAAATACACATAATAAATATTACCTTGCAAGTCTTTTCTCACTGACTCGTAACAATCAGCTTCACAAGCCAGGGAATACTGGCAAGCAGCAGGTGCTTGTAAAGCTCAACTTGCACACTATTTTAACAAGCTGAATCGAGCGGGAACCTCACTTGACACTGCTCTCAATGGCACACACAGATACAGATGAATACCCTCCCATTTGTACATCGACCCATTAGTCAAATGAGTCTTAAATCTTTAATACTCACTCTGTGTTGTTCACGATATTATAACTTTACATTATATATATATATATATATATATATATATATATATATATATAATATATATATATATATATATATATATATATATATATATATATATATGGGACCACCTTCCCTCGTTCTAAAAAAATAAGATACAAATTCTATATTATCTTTATTACTCTATATTATCTAAATGCAAATTATATATTATCAACATTAAGCTATTGATATTAGCTCAAGTACAGCAAGGCTGGTTTAGCATGACCATAGTTTACTCTCCTTAAAGAGTCTTAAAGAGTATGAACCTTAATGTGGTCCTTGAAGGTGTGAACCTTGAAGGTTGGAACCTTGATGTGATCTTTCAAGGTGTGAACCTTGATGTGATACGTGAAGGTGTGAACCTTGATGTGGTCCTTGAAGGTGTGAGCCTTGGTGTGATCCTTGAAGGTGTGAGCCTTGATGTGATCCTTGAAGGTGTGAACCTTGATGTGGTCCTTGAAGGTGTGAGCCTTGGTGTGATCCTTGAAGGTGTGAGCCTTGATGTGGTCCTTGAAGGTGTGAGCCTTGGTGTGATCCTTGATGTGATCCTTGAAGGTGTGAGCCTTGATGTGGTCCTTGAAGGTGTGAGCCTTGATGTGGTCCTTGAAGGTGTGAGCCTTGGTGTGATCCTTGAAGGTGTGAACCTTGATATGGTCCTTGAAGGTGTGAACCTTGATGTGATCTTTGAAGGTGTGAACCTTAAGTAAGTTTATTCAGGTATACACAAATACAGTTACATAGATTATCATACATAACAGCATATGTGTAGAGAACCCAGGATAACCCAAAAAAGTCAGTGACTTATTTCCATGAGTTAGTGCAGTGTTGTTATTGTGGAGAGTGTGTTACTGGAGTGTGTGTTACTGAAGTGTGTGTACTGGAGTGTTAGTGTTACTGGAGTGTGTGTGTTACTGGAGAGTGTGCGTGTTACTGGAGAGTGTGTGTTACTGGAGAGTGTTACTGGAGAATGTGTTACTGGAGAGTGTTACTGGAGAATGTGTTACTGGAGAGTGTTCCTTCCAACACTGTCTGGGCATGCAGTGTCTAGTTCCTGGTATTTGTAATCACATCGATACGTCTCTCAGTTTGTGGCTTCCATTAACCACTGCTGGTGGGGTCCGTGGCAAGGAGCCAGCAAGCACGCCTCGCTTCACACAAAACTCAATAAAGCTAGAAGACAAAAGAAAATATAAGAAATAAATCCTAGCAAAGTCATAAACCCGGAGGAAAAACCAGATCAAGTGGAGAATAAACTCGCCCACATGGGGTGTAAACTATATAAATCGGGATGACGGTTTAACTGAGGCAGGAAAGGATGACAGAAGAATAAGTGTAACATTTTAGAAATAAACTTAAGCAAATGGGAACAAAACACAATCAACAAGGAATAGTGATAAATAAATCCACATATACTGTACTAGAAAAGAAAGTATAAACGTAATCACTTTTAGAATAAATATGACGAATGAAGGAAAAAATAACAATAAGGGAAATAAACCCAACCAAAGAGTAGTAAATCAAAACAAAAGAAAAACACAAATGAAAAAAAATGGAATAAACCACGAAATTAAGATTGCACGTAGCTAAAGAATGAATATGTCAGAAAATAAGTAGAATTACCAGACAAGAGGAAGAGAATGAACCAGAATATATAATCTTCACCTTCCAGAATTAATCAACGAGGCTTAAACGATGATTAAAAAACGAATGATTTTTTTACTCCCTGATTGAGAAGTTTGGCTAAGTTGCAATAGATGAAAAACCTCTCCCATTTTTTTAAACTTTACTAAACATTTTTTATATAAAATCTATAATCAATGTATATAGGGTGCGCAAAGCAAGGCAGGTAGCGTTACCTGCATTTCTGTCATCGTGTTTGGCTTCCAGTGGATTAGTCAAGAGGATTGTCCCTGAACGTTTGAGAGGGGTGGTGGGAGCTCAAGACCCCAAGTTCATTGAAGCAGCAGTGCAGTGGGACATCCTGGCAGACTCCTCCAGTAGACCAGCTCCTCCCAAAGAGCACAAACAGTCCCACTGGGACAAACCGATCATGGAAAAAATTTCCAACACAATGCTCACCAACGCTTCAGGAAAGGACAAAGCTCGTCTCCTAGCGGTGAAGGCACCACACTCAGGAGATTTCCTTCTTGCTGTTCCCAATTCCTCTCTGGGGACTCGACTCGACCCACAGGCCATTCGGGTTGGTGTTGCTCTTCGCCTAGCCGCCCCCATACTCACCGAACATAGGTGTATTTGCGGCAGGGCGACGGCTGACCAATTCGGACTTCATGGTCTAGTGTGTCACACATCAGAAGGGAAGTATGCTAGACATGAGGAGGTCAATGACATCATAAAGAGAAGCCTCGCCACAGCCCGTTGCCCAGCTCAACGGGAACCCCAAGTGCAGAGGTCTGATGGAAGTCAAAAGCGTCCTGATGGAGCCACCATGCTACCCTGGAAGGATGGTAAGCAGATTGCTTGGGACTACACCTGTGCTGCCACATTGGCAGACACCTACCTGCCACACTCCTTAGCCGAAGGGGGTGGAGCTGCCAGCCACAGGGAGACCCAGAAGACCCGCAAATATGAAGACCTTCCCTCTTGCTATAACTTCATCCCAATAGGGTCGGAGACCCATGGAGCATGGGGCAAGTGTGCTCTAAAGTTTCTCAAGGAGCTGGGTGGAAAACTCATCATAGAAACCAAGGACCACAGGGCGACCAGCTTCCTGTTTCAGAGACTCAGTGTTGCGATCCAGAGGGGAAATGCCTGCAGTATTCTGGGCACGCGGCCCACTGCCGGGGAGTTGGACGAAGTATTTGACATGTAGCTCTGAGTTGTTATCTATGTTGTTTTACTCCCCATTGTATTTTGTATTTTGTCTTGAAATAAAGTTTGTATAAAAAAAAAAAAAAAGATGGGGTAGTAGGGGAAGTGGAATATTCAAATGGCTTCAGAAAGAAATCTAAATATTCTTCCTTGAAGTCTTTTTATCCACTTCTCCGAGGCAATGGGTCCCACAATTGACACTAGAGGTGGACCCCATCCTATATATATATATATATATATATATATATATATATGCAAAAAAACCACGGGGGGAAGTTGAATGATAGCTGTAGGCCTTTCATGTTTCAATCATCACATCATCAGGAGCTTGCAATGTTGCAGAAAAAAAGGAGGAATTCCAAGCAAATACATTCAAAGGAAGCGTGTTTGCTCGAATGGGGAAATACTGTATATTCTTATTCAAGGTGTTGTCTAAAGAAAACTTAAAAGTCTCCATGAATCCCGAAATTCGACCTTCTCCAGCGGTGGAAATACCTTAGACTCGTTACTCCACGTCCCACCTCTGACCTTTGTACAAAATCCTCGAGAATCCGACTTTAGTTCATTCCCCTTTTTTTATATCTTGGTATTACTTAGTTTACACACACACACACAAAGAGGCGGAGCCAGGAGCTGTGAGTCGACTCATTCAACCACAAATAGGTGACTACACACACAGGTATGAATCGACCCCTGCAACCACATATAGGTGAGCACATGGACCCTCCTATCATGTCGTTTCTTACTCCATGCTTTTTTGAGAAGGAAAATAGTATATGAATAGTTACTCGACACAAGGAAGTGTCTTAATTTGCCCGAAATGCTCTGCATAACAAGCGGCTTTCTATATAGTAGTATGTCACTGATGTCAGCTAGGCCTGTATACCTTGTACATGTACTTGTAGAAATAAAGATATTATTATTATTAATGTGGGGGAATACCTTAGTTACCCTTCCTTGTTTGTTTACCTAAACTTACCTTGTTCACGTAGTCCTGGTATCACGTCTGTTCACGTAGTCCTGGTATCACCTCTGTTCACGTAGTCCTGGTATCACCTCTGTTCACGTAGTCCTGGTATCACCTCTGTTCACGTAGTCCTGGTATCACCTCTGTTCACGTAGTCCTGGTATCACCTCTGTTCACGTAGTCCTGGTATCACCTCTGTTCACGTAGTCCTGGTATCACCTCTGTTCACGTAGTCCTGGTATCACCTCTGTTCACGTAGTCCTGGTATCACCTCTGTTCACGTAGTCCTGGTATCACCTCTGTTCACGTAGTCCTGGTATCACCTCTGTTCACGTAGTCCTGGTATCACCTCTGTTCACGTAGTCCTGGTATCACCTCTGTTCACGTAGTCCTGATATCACCTCTGTTCACGTAGTCCTGGTATCACCTCTGTTCACGTAGTCCTGGTATCACCTCTGTTCACGTAGTCCTGGTATCACCTCTGTTCACGTAGTCCTGGTATCACCTCTGTTCACGTAGTCCTGGTATCACCTCTGTTCACGTAGTCCTGGTATCACCTCTTACACCACTGGAAATGCATTGTAGATGAAGGTATAACAATAAGGTTAAAAAAATATTAAGCCAAGATAACAGTCAAAACAATGGATTACAATTGAAAAATTGTACTTTTGGAAAATATTTAAACACTGTTTAGAAAAGAGAAGTACACGAGTGCGGAATAAGTTACAATGTATCATCGTGGACAGAAATAAACTAAAAGGTTTCAAACAATGGCCTGACAAATTCGTGAGTGATAATGGTGATGCTTACAGAAGCTGACTGGTGTGAACACCTCCCTTTATTCTATGCTTTTATTTGGTAGTATTAAAACTATCTCTGAGTCTATCCACAAAAGAAGCAGAGCAAACCTTTACTGTGGCAACGTTTCACTCTATATAGAGCGAAACTTCACTGTAAAAGATATACACTGCATTTGTGTCTTTTCTCCATAGGCGAAAATAGGTTGCTGCCAATTTATAAATAGAAGCCGCAAGTGGAAGGGAAGAAGGAAGGGAGGGGGGGGAAAGAGGAAAGGAGGAGAAAATTGAATGAGAAAAAGAAAGAGGCAGAAATGGAAGGAAGAGACAGGGTAGTGAGAGGGTGTAAGCCACGTTACCATAGCAACGCGGCCCTCACCACTCCTAGGAACGTGTACACACACACACACACACACACACACACACATACACACACACACACTCACTCACACACCAAATACAAGGTTATGAAGATTGGGGAAGGGGCCAGAAGACTAAACACGGAGTATAGACTAGGGACAGGCTGCAGCATGGTACCTAGCATGTTGCCAGAGACACATCAACCAAATAACCTCTGCAGCCAATGCTCACCTGGCAAATCTAAGAGTGGCTTTCATGAATCTCAACAGTCATTTCGGGCGCTTTATACAAAATATATTAGGCCCAGTGAGGAACCATACTAAGAAAGTACAAATTATGCAACGAGACTAGTTCCAGAGCTAAGGAGTATGGGCTACGAGGAGAGGCTAAAATAATTGAATCTAACGACCTAGGAACCTTCCCTGAGGGCGGCACTGTTGTAGGTGTATGTGATCGACGTCCCGGGAGAGTCCCATGTATCTCTGTTAACAAATTATGGAAAATTAGTTGGGATAAAATAATGTGGGTAAACTTCAAGTTTGGTCAGACAAGTGGCTTCTGGAATTTAGTCCTAGCAAATGTAAGGTTATCAAAACTGGGAAAGGGAAAACAGAGTTCACTGAATATGAAGGAGAAAGACAAGGAAAAAAACTGTGGCTGAAACAGACTTTACGGTGAATATAGCAGGATCTCAGGATACTGATTGAAACATTAGTTGAATGATTGATTGATGCGCGTAAGTGGGTATCCCCCTAAATAAAAATAACTACTGAAAACGTGATCTTAACTAAGAGAATTCCTCCTTATATAAGACTGGATCGTGAGAGGCCGACCTTAATTAAAGTCTGACTCTCTGAGTCTCATCCCTTCAATGTAGATGCCTTGGTGCTAGTGAAAAGTTCTTGATTCAAGGAATTTAAACTACCCACCCCTTCCTCGTATCCTGATTACCTCCCATTCCCCCAGGCGCAGTATGACTCCTGTGGGTTTAGTGCCTTCCCTTGACTACATTAATAAAAATATTGAAAACAATAATAATAATTATTATTATTATTAAACAATCTATGTCTCGTCGTGATTCTCTAATACTGGATAAAATTTGGTGTCGACTGGATAAAATGTTGTAGAGGGATTGTTTAGAGGGTGAGGTTGTGGGAACCAGCACCAGGGGGACTCAAGTCTCCGTAACACACAGTTATGACCACTGGTAACATAACACAGTCATGGGAGCGCTCATATAACATCCCAAAACAATTTTCACTGTACAAGCCACACTATTCACTGTACAAGCCACAGTATTCACTGTACAAGCCACAGTATTCACTGTACAACCCACAGTATGTACTCGTGATACTAATGATAATCTTTATTTCTATAAAATTACGTAATATAATTAAAACATGAATGGTTATGCAGAGCATTTATGACAGTCTTAAGATTAACTTATTACTACAGACATTTATAACAACAAGCTATTATACTTGAGTGTTAAACTTTACAATCTTTCATTTATTAATTCTAACAGTCTGGTTTATTAATGTGAGACAATTTGTTATAAGGACATAAATTGGTGACAGTGATAATAACATAAATGCTAAAATGAACTAGATAAAGAGGGATGGTGTTGATAAATAACATAATTAGTCTATGCAGAATTTAGGTCAGATGAAGGAAGTGCTTTTTAAAAAATGACATTTGAAGCAGATGGCGCAGTGGGAACATTTTGCGTCTTCTGGAAGGGAATGGCAAATTTTAGGACTCTTCATCACGGAGTGTTTGGATACGTTGAGTCGAACACTTGGTAAGTCAGGAAGACAGTTGTTTCTTGAATTGTGTATTGTGTTTATGTGTTCTGGTGTAGCTCTTAAGGAAAGAGTCGGAGCGTTGGGTTGACGTTCATACTCATAAATATATATATATATATATATATATATATATATATATATATATATATATATATATATATATATATATATATATATATATATATAATACATAATAGTAGGGGTGAATGTTTTGTAGGAGGATTAAGTCAAGACTTGAATAGTGGGAGAAAGGGAGGGTGTTGCCTGTAACCTGAATGGGTTATT